>VZRN01005851.1:508038-575996 GCA_013397935.1 Dasyornis broadbenti | reverse complement strand
TTTTTTTTTTTTAAATGTCAGCCGTTGAGCAGGCTTTTTGGAAAAACTGAACAGCCAGAGACTGGATGACTTCAGTAATAAGAATACAGCCTGGGGAAGGTACATAAATCTGTAGCCTTGCTGTGCATAAAATTGTTTTGGTAGCTCTGCATCTGGAAAGACGGGAGGTTTGATCAGTGCAGTTTGAAGGGATGCCATCAGCTAAACAAGCTAATCCTGCACCTTAATTACCAAGTCATGCTGCTTTTCTCCAAGCAATCTTATCATGAACTTTTTAAATGGATATAAAAGCGGTGGTGAGTTTGCAAATACGACATTAAATGGAATGAAATTTCCTTTCACCCTCAAGAAAACATAGGGGTGACTCTGTGAATCATTCCTATGGGCCCACACAGGCCACCTTCTGCTTCAGTAAGAATCTTAACGCCATAAATGTTTAATCCATATGTTTCCTTCATGATTCATCCCTGAGCAGCTCCATATGTCACCCCTGGTCAGACAAGGCTTTTGAAATGCACATGAGCAGAGCTGGTGGCAGGCAAACAAATGCACATCAGTTCCACAAGCTGATATTTTCTCTTTACAGGCCCATTCAGTCAGACTGCAGAATAAATGGGGAGAGGACTGCTGAAGAGACCATTGGTGATGTTAAAATGGACAAGTTAAGGAGTATGACGCTAGTCCTCTTCCTTCTAAGACTCCTTGGCTATGCTCAACCTACAGGATCTAGGCTTGCATGCTGCGTCGTGGTTAACAGACTAGGATTTTAAGGTTTCCTGCAGCAGGTAAGCCTCCCTGCAAAGTAAACAAGTGCTATGATTCTGATATTGGTAATCTTAAGCTGAGAGAAGGGTCCAGTACATGGACCTTATCACCACAGTGCCTGGCATGGTACACTATTCCAGGCATTGAGCTCTGTGAGGCTCTTACAAAGAGTAAGGTAGGAAACCATTATTCTCAGATTATAAGAAAAGCAATGAACCATGCAGAGAGTGTATGAAGCAGTTCACAGTTCCTTCTGGCTTTATTAGTCAGAAGTATCTATTTTCATAGAAACACGAATAATTTCTATCCTGCATTTTCTACAAAACCCAGTTTTTAAGGTTGTATTGTGTCCATGGGAAACAAAATATTTCTTGAGTTTAAGAAAATAGTACATATATATACATCTACAGTACTTCCCTAAGGAAATGAAGGCTTAATGTTGGGAACAAATAAAGTGCCCTTATCTTTATGTATAGGTATGCAGGCACGGGCATAGGGCTCACAAAAACATGGACTAACTTAGGAGATGCACAGGAACCTTTTACTGGCATGTGGGATGGTAAGCCAAGTCTGGATCAAGTACCAACTACTAAAGAACAACTAAAGGCAACTAAAGAAAACATGTCTTGCTGTAGCAAAAGCAAGGTATTTTTCCACCTAATAGAGTGAAAGCATATCAGGTGTGAAGATTCAGCTAACTCTCATGAATATTCATTAGCATTCATATATGAAAGAAATCTGACCCATTTATACACACAGGACTTTTCACACTTGTGCTAAAATTCCCTGAAGAGGAAATCTCAGCTACTGAGTCCATGGGTGAGGAAAATAAACACCAAACCACATCCTTATTGTTATCTATAAAGCCATCATAGAATTTCTATATTTTACAACAGGTGTTTTTCAGTCCTTATCCTAAAGCATATTTATAATAGTTTTCAACTTACAATGTACTCTAAATGAACTACAGCTCAAAATTTTGAATGAAAGTTTACAGCATAGTTTGTACCAACTAAATGCATTTCTGCAGGTTAGCAAGTTTTACTTAGAGTTCTGTTTTAATAGAATAAATTATTTTCATTCAAATTGATTGCATTAGAGCAGAGAAACATTAGCACCCTGAGCAATTTTAAGGTTAAAAGGAACTGTTCAATTGTCAAGCACGTACATTCTTTCCTTAAAAGTTTTATATTGAAGGCTCCTTTCATCTACATACCAGCATCTGAAGTGGAAGAAAAATTTTTGCATATCACTTAAGATTAGAATAAAAACACTTTATGGTTGAATAGACTGACAAATATTTTGCTGATTGACTAATTTTATAGTTAGTGGAATATATTGATTGAATTATTCAAGAGATAACATGAACTTTTGTTCAATGATTGGAGAATTTATTTTAAGTCTGTTCAATCAAGACTTAAAAGTAAGCAGGGAAGAAAAGGGTCATTTCAAAAATATGGTCTTGCCTGTTGCAAAGTTGTTTTGTCATTCTTCTACTACAAAAAGTCTTGGAAACTCACCTTTTGTGACTTGAAGTGTGGGTTATCTTTTGCAAGCAACTAGATAAATAAATAAACACAAACACTGCAATACATAGTTCTTAAGGAAAAATTATGGATGCTGATGAAGAATTTTTAGCTTTGGAAGTTATAGCTTCCAAAACAGTTTGGATGGCAAATGCAATTGAAGATACACAAGTGGGAGAACCCAATTCAATTGCTTATTTTGGCTTCTAAATGAACCATTGCAGTGTATTGGCAGATTTTTTCATAGTATCACCTGTTATGGAAAAGTTCTGATTTTATCCTAATGAATAGTTTCAATACAATTCATCCTATAGTATCTTGCTTCTATGGGATGCAATGTCTTCATATTCCAATTTCCAAGAGAGAAAAGTGTAAAGAGAGAAAAATGAAAGAGAAAATAAAATTATAGTAACCATACACAGAAAACCTGACAGTGTCTATGTCAGCATCTCTATATATGCTTATCTTCTATCACTTCTTCAAGTGATCTATCGAATTCCTTTATTTTCACTATTACTGATTAAATTGTTTCCAGAAAAAAACTGTATGCTTCTGGGATAAATGAGGACACAATGTTATTAAACTCACCTAATTTCCTTCAAAGGACAGCTCAGGATGAGGCTGTGTTCAAAGGTGGGCCAATTATTTATTCATATTATTTATTCCAATTCTAGTTAAGACACGTTGGCTTCAGTGAACATGACACAGAAGAAGGCAAAAAGTCAAAGTACAAAATTAAAACTTTGATAGAAAGAGGGGGATAGCAAACATTTTTAAACTGTGTTTTATTTCTAAGTGTTCGACCACTTCTAAATTCAAACTTAAAAAACAACCACTTTTTTAGGGTTTTAAGGATTAACTAGTAATATATCAAAAGTTCTTTCTTGGTATGCTCTTAAGTTTTTTCTTGACACTTTATTACAAAATAAAAATGTCCCCTAAATTACATTAGCTTATTGTGTCACAGGAAATATCACCCAACAGCTGGTGTTATAGAAAGCAGCAGAATTGTTTGATGCTTAGATCTAATGTAATTTGTGCATACTTTGCATTGTCTCATCACAACTAGGTGGACTTGCGGGATTCTATGTTTGAATATGAACCTAGAAGTGTACAGATTGCTGGTTATGGGCAAAAGAACCACTATGGACTTGCATTAAGTGCATCAAGAAACCCTCAATTTCATTAAGATACATAGCAGAAGGATAAGGCTGATGGTGCAGAAAAAATTTCAAAATGTCTGCATTTTCTTTAGCAAGCGTTGATGTGTCAGCTGCTGTCATTGTCAACTGAGGTCTTCATCTTTTCAAGATAATAAAACTACTTACAACAGTTACAGTGTTATGCAATATGTATGGATGAAAAATGAGGAGATAAAATTGTTTACCCATTCTGCTGAACAATGTGGTGCTGGGTTTTCTCAAAGTATAATAGTATAAGAGTAGCTATCAGTTCCACTTCAGTGGAACTTTAACACTCCCCTCATTTAGGCCAAATTTCAATTATTCAAGCATGAAGTTAATCAAGGACCATCAAAAAGCAACAACCCAGAAGTCCTCCATGAAGCCTCAACTTATCCAAAATTGTATCTAGCATTTTATGTAAAATAATTTGAAAAGAATCCAAAGTAAGAAAATAACCCAACTAACAAAAAAACCCCACTAATGTTACTGTGTGAAGACATTATATAAAAGAAAATATCTTAAGCACTAATCAGGAAGATGACATACCAGTTGTGTGCCTGCAAAACACTTTTGTCAGGTTCATCACCAAGAATGCAACACGGGAACTTCATCCCCTCTACAAGACAGGAGAAGCTAAGGAAATAACTGGAAATAGCTTATTCGATCATTAAATATCTACAAGCATATGTGCTTGTCAACATATGTTGTTTCACATACAGTGTCAACTAGTCAACTAATAAGAAGAAAAAGAAATTCAAATTTCAAACAGCAAATATGATGAGTTAAGACACAGAAGTACCAAGCCTGTGTTCTTCTGTCACTTGACGTGACAGAGCCTCATAACACTTTGTTGAGACATTGAGATTCCTGCCAGCAGGTCCCGTACTTGGATTCATCTTGTTCTAGTAGACAAGGGAGTGCAGGCACTATCTCACACAGCACAGGCTATTAGTATCATCTCCTGCTCCAGTGAACTGAAATCTTACAATTGCTCAGCTTTACTGTACTGCCTATGCCCCTCCTTGGCGTCTCCAGAGAGCACAGGTTTTCACTTGTCCACCTCATCGCTTTGCAGTGAAGAAAATAAATCTGGGTGCATAAACTCTGCATCATATTTCTTAATATAATATTACTCTTTCTATGATATATAAAACCTTTTCAGTTAGAACATTAGGGAAACAAACTTTCTTCTCTAGCTCATATTGAGGGTTTGGCTCCATGCACTTTGGGATGAAAACTTTCTCTAATCTTGTGAAGTGTCTTCATTTACCATGAACAAAGGCAGCACTGCTCAATACTAAAAGTAAAATCCTCCTGTATTATCATGTTATTTGTAAAGTCAGGTGCAGATCAGTTTACTTGGGCACTCAGAGACTCCTGTAAACAATTTTCCTCCTGGTAAGCCTTCTTTTGTCTCAATGCTTGTATGTGAACGAAAGCCCATTTTCACTTAATGACACACCAAGACACCTCCTGAGATAACTCTTACCCGGAGAAATAAATGTAACCAACTGGGATTAAGGAGTAAATATTTTTAAGGGAGATCAAAGTTGAAACATGGAAATCAGTCATCCACAGTATCTCATTGAGAACTCAAAAATTGTGCAGATGAAATCACTGCAGTCCATAATAGATGCAATGATTTAGGAAGCTTCTCTCACTTCTTAGGGATATTTATAGTGAAAGAAAGACTAAATCTGAGGTTAAGCAAAACCATTTTATAAAGAGCATAGAAATATTTCGATAAAAGTGGTGGAAAAATAGAGGAAGCAGAGCCAAGTAAAGGAGGAATAAAGTAAAACAGGTCTTTGAACCAACAGATTATGCAGTAATTTTCTACAGTATTTCAGGTGTGAGGAATCTAAATCTTCTCCTTTCAAATTTATCTAATGCTCGCCATTGCCTCAGATATATCTGATAACATTTGGCTAAAATTAGACCTCATTTGCAGAGTCGATCTTTTATTTTTCCAATAAAATTAGAAGAATTAAAAATTACAGAAGGCCTAAAGTTACAAATAAATATAGCAACCACAGTGGTTGCAATAAAAGATAATTTCTTCACGTGTGATAAAACTGTTCCACTTATGTCCTAATTTTTATTTTTTTCCTTTTCTACTTTCAGTAAAGGAATGAATAAAAACCAGGGAAGCAAAATTGAAAAAAATGGGACATTTCTCACTTTCTTGTTTTATTTACCAAAGGCTAATGAAAAAAATGCAAGAAATTGACAAAATAGTTTAAAGTTATGAACAATTACTTCAACAAAAATACATGTTTGAAATTAAATTATTTTTCATATTTACCCACTGCACATGTTTTTTTTAATTTTCAATACCTCAGTATGTTAGGCTGGCTGCACTGGTATGTTGTCTGGGATCTTGAAGAGCCATGTGGGAACCAGAAGGTTCATGTGCAAACGTGAACATTTCCATAACCCTGTGATTCAAAACTATGGAAATGTTCTTTTTGAAACTTGGAATAACAAATAGGATTTGTGAAAATACTCTATTTAGTTTTTATTTTCTGAAAAAGCTAATCATTAAAATATACAGTTTACTGTACCAGAGTCTTAGTCATCATTTTGATCACATATGTCTGAGAAAGCATCAAACAAACACCTATGCCACAAAATCCACCAAAGAAAAAGCAACTGAAGTAGCAGAAAATAGGGAGCCGGTTCAAACTGACTCAAACAGAATGAATTTAGCTATGTAAAATAAAAACTTATATACTGAGGAACAGAGTTCATAACTGGCAGAATTAAGGCTGAACCATAAAAATAGCACATGTACAGCATGTAGAAAATTTGACACAAACTGTCAATGCAATTTTGCTGCAAAAAGTGACAGCACGACCTGAGGCTGTCTAAAGAAGGGGATAGTGGTTATTTGTATGTGATATAAGTGAGAGGTATCAGAATAATATAGTTCTGTAGCCCACAATTTGTAAAAAGAGATGGAAAAACTGGAGAGAAGACAGAAGAGAGTAACAAATATTACTTGTGGAGTAGAAAATGTATTTCTGCAGATGACACCTACAGCTCAGCCCACTTAGCTTATCAAAAGAGATATTAAGAGGTGTGTTGACTGCACCATACAACTACTTCAGACATCAGGTACTAAAAGAATCAGGTACTGAAAGGCTGTTCAGTCTAGTAGAAAAAAGCATGACGAGAATGAGTGTTTAGAAGCTGATGGCCAATTCAAATGGCAAATGTCACACAAATTGCTTGCTATAAAGATACTTGGCCAGCTATCAAAACAATGTGTCACTGATAGCAGAGCTCTGAATTTTTCTAATCTTTATTTCTTCAAGCCAACACAGGATGTCTTCATGGAATAATTGTCTCAGACAAAGAGAAGTTGTTCAGCTTGGTACAGCAAAACCAGGAGAAATCTAAACATAAATAAAACTTTTTGGTTTTGAGTTCTTCAAAATCTTTGGGATACCCACTAAAAGTCCTGGGGATTCATTCTCTGAGTTTCTCTATAAGTAGCAATTTTAGAGTGTTATTATGATCTGGGACTATAAATCTTCTTATAAATCTTCTGCACATTTTACTAATTTTCATTATACTCTGAAGTTTATAGGAGTTTAGAAAATATTTTGAGTATTCGTTCCATTGACATGGAATTGAATGGAAAACATTTTGTGTTCCACTGAACATATGGATACACTCCGACAGCTTAAAAAAAAACAAACCTAAAAAACTAGACTCTGTAAAAAAACCTGAAAATAAGATGCATGTCAGTTCAGTGATTTCGAAATCATCTTTGCATAATGATTATTCCAAAGTAATTCTGTTCTGAAACAACAGACTATTTAATTTATATAATGAAAAACTACTTTGTTTTGCTAGTATGAAAATAAAGCATGGACAAGATACAACATTCATCAGCATCAGTAACACGCATGTAGTTTTAAATCTAGTTTTTTAATGTCATAAATTGCCCCCCCGCAAAAAAAAGATAGTGGTCTTTCCTCTCTGAAATATGGATGAGTTCAGCATGTTACTGTAGGATGTTACAATCTTAGTGAAAATATTACTTTTGACATGATTTTTTTCTTTTTCTCTGTTTTGTTGTTTTTGCAGAAGTGTTAACAACAGACATCAACGTCTTTGATTGAATTTAAGGGAATTGTTTTGGCTAATCCCAGTGACCTTAAAACGAATTTTACTCAAGCACAATAAAACCAGAAAAAATATTTGATTCTTCAGATATTATATTTTTCCCACATTAAAAGAACTCTCACCTACCCCTGGTGTAAAAGTACACTTCAAAAAGTGTTAAAGTGATTGAATCTATAATCCCTTGAGCACTAACCCGGTGCAATTACTTCTATTCTTCAAATAAGATTATGACCACCTTAAATCTTCATTTCCAAATATTATCCGACATGTTTTACTTGCAAACAGAAAAGCCTTTCAGTAGGGAGCTACTGTGAAGGTTTGGGAACCTGCCAAACTTAATGTATTTTATATATATATAATATTTTGAATCAAACTATAATCAGTAACAGTCTAATCTAGTGAAAACAAAAGTGCCAAATACGGCATCGAAACCCAGGTGCATAATGCTTTAAAGTGAAATCATGCTTATGAAATGAAGGTAATTCA
The DNA here is from genome assembly GCA_013397935.1 of Dasyornis broadbenti. NCBI lineage: Eukaryota > Metazoa > Chordata > Aves > Passeriformes > Dasyornithidae > Dasyornis > Dasyornis broadbenti. The sequence goes on along the minus strand of VZRN01005851.1, from coordinate 567,901 downwards.
AGTTTTTCTAATAGTTTCATTGAATTTCACGATCAACATATCCACATGAATGTTGTCCACAACCACACCATATGGAATCATAAGAACACAAAATAAATGCTAGGCTACCACTGTATATCTATCTATCTATCTTACTTATATTGTTGGTGATTGCTTCCTCTCGTAGCACATCAATAAAATACCTTGAGAACCATGAGGATCTGTAAATGATCTCTGCAAAAAATATGAAAACTCTAGATAAGCAGAAAAAACCCCCTCTCACGGTTCAAGGAAGTTGTCAAATTAAATCTTTGACTGCTCACATCTGCTCAAAGTTGTAAAAATTTGGTATTTAAGGAACACATGACCACTTAAAATTCAGCACCCATGTTGTTAAAGAGGGAAAATTCAGCAAGGAAACACATAAATAGCATAATATAGTTTTAGTGGTTAAACTTTAAATTTATTTAGCGAATAAATAAAGTAGAGTCACACAGGATCTTTGCTGTTTCAGGACTTTTCAACATGTCCATAAATCATCTGGCAAAAGGGAGGAAGAAGCCATGAGAAGACAAAATTTGCTGGTGATAGTTATTCAAAGTAATAAAAACAAGGGCAACTGAACTGCAGAAGAAATGAACTGATAATGAAATGGCAGATGACATCAGTGTTGGTAAATGCACAGTGATGCACACGAGCAAAAACAATCTGAATTTTACATACAAGGTGATGAGCTTTGAGATTACTTTTGCCACAGAGGAATGAGATCTTTAGAATTGACCTGTAATGAACAGTTCAGTGAAAATGTCAGCTCAATACTCAGGAGCAGGAAAAAGAAAACAGACGTTTAAAAAAGGAAAAGGAAAAACAATACAGCCAATATTATGATATTGTACAATATTGTAAAAAGCTATCCTGGGTGTTCTTTGCAATTTCTACTGCCCCCACAACAATCTCAAAAAGAAAGCAGGAAAAAATTAGAGAGATAATCACTGGCAGTCATAAATGTTATTCAAATTGGTAAAAAAGCTAGTAAGAGGTAAAACACATCCCTGTAAAATCATATGTTACACTGAGAAGATAAAAAAGGAAGGACTAGCCCAATAAAGACGAGGGAGGTCAAAGTAATGTAGCTAAAAAAGGAGCCACCAAACAAAACAGAAATTCTTCGTAGCTCATAGCTAATTTGTGGAATTCTGACACTAGGGGATGTGCATGATAAACCTTTACGGGAGTTTAAAAAGCAGTGGGAGAAGTTTATGGAAGAAAAATCTATTAGGGACTAGTAATCGAAGGTATAATCTCTTGTGTAGGAAGTCCTTTAAATACCGTTTTGCTGAGGATTGGGCGACTAATAGAACCCATAAGAGCATTTTATCTGCTGCTGATGTCACCTGAAGCAATGACAAAGTTGAAAAACTTAAAAGAAAAAAGAGGAATAAAATATATTTCAGACGACAATATATTTGGTCCATTAAAAGATGTAACTTTTTTCTATCTGTTCTGGGTTGACCCTTACAGGCAGCTGAGCCCTGCTCTCCTACTGTAGTGGGATGAGGGAGGGGAATGTGGGTTGTGGCCAGTCCATCACAGGTTGCCTCTGCCACTCCTGCCTCCTCAGGGAAGGACTCCTCACACTTTTCCCCTTCTCCAGCATCGGGTCCCTCCCACAGGAGGTGGTCCTCTGTGCGCTTCTCCAATATGAGTACTTCCTGCTGGCTGAAATCCTACACAAAGTGCTCTAGCATGGCTCCCTTCCACAGCATGCAGTCCTTCAGGAACAGGCTGCTCCAGGGTGGGTCACTCACGGGGTCACAAATCCTGCAGCAAACCCGCTCCAGTGTGGGCCCTCTCCATGGGCCCACAGATGCTGCCAGGAGCCTGGTCCTGTGCAGGCTTCCCATGGGGTAACAGCCTCCTTCAGGCATCCACCTGTTCTGGTGTGGAATTGTTCTGGGGCTGCAGGTGGATCTCTGCTCCAGTGTGGGGTCTTCCATGGACTGTAGGGGCACAACTGCATCACCATGGTCTGCACCATGGGGTGCATGGGAAGGTCAGCTCCTTTCCCTCCTTCTGCACTGTCCCTGGTGTGTTCAGAGCTGTTTCTCTCACATATTCCTACCCCTGCTTCCAGCTGCAGTTGTTGCACAGGGTTCCTTGTCCCCTTCTTAACTCTGTTATCCCAGAGGCACCACCACCCCTGCTGATGGGCTTGGCCTTGGCCAGAGGTGAGTCCTTCCTGGAGCCAGCTGGCACTGGCTCTGTCAGACATGGGGAAAGATGCTGGCAGCTTCTCACAGCAGCCACCCCTGTAGCCCATCACTACCAAAATCTGGCCCTGGAAACCCAATAGACCATACAACTAATCCCCACAGGAATGAAGTTTGGAGCATCATGCTGTGTACCTATCACCAGCCCAACCTATACCATCACTTGAATGATAGCCCATCCCTGTCATGACATTTGTTTCCTTGATATTCTGCTATGCATGTGTGCTTGCTGTTCCTTAGGGTTTTAACTCATTGGGACAAGAAGTGTATCTCCATGTTTATATTTGCCCTGAAGCTGACCAGAGACATGGTTCAATAACATAGCAAATGAAGCCTTAGTTTTCTAGTGCTAGGTCACAAATGCTTCATCCTATGACCTGAAGCACTTGCTTTGCATCAGTTTGCATCAGTTCCTTCCTCCCAGGTGCTTCAGACATTAAAAATGATTGAAAGTTTAACTTTTTTTCTGTCATACTTGATGCTGGATTAGATATTGCCTTTGCCACTGTAACTTTGTGTCAGATCAGATACCATTTGTGCTCTCGTACCTGACATGAAGCACCCACGAACTCCTATCCAATGCTCTGTTTGATTTGACAGTTGTTTGACTGTGGGTCCCTTTGGGAGCTTTGGTAGTGTGTGCACACACACATCAGCAGTGATGAAGCTGTGGCCCTGTGGAAGTGTCCCTGCTGCGCCCCGTTTTCTGAGAAATTTAAAGTGAATTAGGTACCCAGCTCAAATTAAGTTTCAGTTGGTTGTATTTCTTCTGCCACTGGAAAAAAAAAAAAAACGAACCAACAATATTGTTTTCTCCTCTTTTAAATGTTTAAATCATCAGCACAAGTATAGAAATAATACCTGCCAACCACAGACCAAATGAAAAATAAATATCTGAAGCAAAATTCCTAAATACTCTGAGAGTTGCAAGTTGTTGGTCCAGGTAAGTGAGAAGATAGTTATGAAATAAATATGCATAAGCTATAGTGATTTGCTAGCCATTTTGCTAACAGGAACCATAATTTGCTATTTATTAAATACATACACCACAGGATAATTTGATTTTTTTTATTCAGACACATAGGTCTATAATGCACAAAATCAGAATCTTCAAGACTGCTGAAGATGGCACTGATATCTTGTTTTAGTGGTATTGAATTTAACAAATTTGTGACAAAGTTAGCATCCCAGCCCAGAGTGCCTTTGCTGAATGCCTGTTTGTGGTATTCCCATTGCTGAATTTCCATGATAGAGAAAGGTGGTATGTTATGTTCACTATCAATCAATCTTATTTATTCATCTTTATTTGCTGTGTTGTCTGATAGAAGCTTGAAGGCAGCAAGAAAATCAAAACAAGATAGGATGAGTGTAGGATTTAATATAGTAGAGGAAATATCTGAGGACCATCAATATAGAAGAGAGGAAAACTAAACCTTGTGTTAGTGGCACTGAAGCCCAAAGAAAGATTCATGGGTAAATAAAAGCATGCAACTAGAAATTTATTTAGAGTGTGTTTTAAGAGTGGGATTCAGAAAGCTTTACCTGGAGCTCATATATCTGGTTTTCTGTAGTAAAAATTCAAAAGAATTTTCCTGAAGGAAGATACCTAAGCCAGACCAGGAATGCTTAACTATTGCAGGCAGACCTAAGTGCCTGAATCTATTAATCCTGACTGCTTTTCTCGACAGGTCTTTACTCACCCTTGTGATTATTTCCCCATGTGTCAGCTCTACCTAACTGCAGCCTACAGAGACTCCAGCTAAGTTCTCCTGCAGGCTGACAAAGGTAGGAGCTGCTGAGCCATGGCAGCTTCCCAAGGACACCAGGAGCTGCTGATGCTCTGCCTAAGCATCAGTCCTGCTCCCTCCACAGGGCTCTGTCTCTTGGATGTTTGTGGTTGCTTCTTTGCAAAACACCATCTTTCCACACTGTTGGAGAACAAATGCATGAATTTCTAAGAAACTGCTGAAACCTGAACAGCTACTGCTCCACCTCTCCTCACCCAGACATCACCTGAGCAGAATATCAAGTTGGACCTAGCCAGAATATAAGGCTTAAATAAGTTAGGTGTTTGTTAAGACTCTAAACAATATTTCGCTGGTTTCAAATTCTTCATCTGCATTACAGTTTTCAATGGCCTTAAATACCTTAGCCAGATGGAAAAGATTAAAATTATACACTGGTCCAGGCATTTCTTAACAAAATCAAATATAATTAAATTAAAGCATTTTCTTTACCTTGATGGTGGAAAAAAGCCAACGGCTAGTGGAGCCAGCCAAAGGCCAAGGAAGGGCTTCCATGTGAGAACTTGAGACTCTTTCTTGTCATTCTTACATTGTCCTAGCTCATATTGCAGCACAGAAAAAGATTCAGTATTTAGCACAACAAGAATGAGGCAGTCCCACATGTTGAGTTTGTCACCCAATGTTGTTGGCAAACACAAACCAACACTGACTTATCCCTGAGTGCTAACAGATACAAGGAGTCCAGGATGCTGAGAGTGACCTTTTCAGTCATACTCAGCAGTGGTGCTGTGCACATCTTGGCAGAGTCTAGAGCGGTATTTCTAATTTGGATACGAGTGAAATATGTCTAAATTGAAAAAATCTCAAGTTTAAATATATAGTTTGGCTGAATAATAACGGAAGATGTTTGATTTGTTTAATTCTAAATATCACAGAAATGTAATTTTCATAAACCCACATCTATAATTGTATAATTCTTGTAAATAATATCAAACAAATCTTATTACAAACTCCTAAGGACACCAGAAAGGGAGGGAAAAAAATGATCGGGAAAAAAAGGTAGAGTGAAGTTCATCTGAGGAGTGAAGTGTGAAACACCCAAGCCAAAGTGAGGGAGGATTAAAATGAAAGTGTCTCTGGGCAAGTTGCCAAACAAAGCAACTGTTTATGGATAGTTGGCTACCTAAAAAAAAGAGTAAAAATTCCCTTGATTAATCAAGGTTTCCTGATGGACAAGCCCAGATTCAGATAGAGACTTTCAAAGAATGTTAAAAGGAACTAGATGCTGAACCTTTAGAAGCAGTCAGGTTTCTTTGAAATTCCAAATCATAGTGTGTACAGAGAGACTTGAAAGGAGAGTTAGTGATGAAATATGTACAGATTAAAACAAAAAATAACTTTCAAAACTTTGAATGTTTCCTTGACACCAAAAGTGAGCTGTAGGTAGACTAAAACCACTCATTACCATAATCAAGTCCTGCCAGTGTTGTCAGAAAATAAGTAACACACACATCCCTCGCCAAGTTCTTACTTCACTTGAGTGTGACTGGAGATGATTTTTTTAGTGATTTGAGATAATGACTGATAATGCCATTTGGCCAAAAAAAAGCATAAATGCAGAGAACAGACTTCAACTGGGAAAACAGTCTTCCTGTTCTGAGCCTTCTCAATGGCTTAACAAGATTAAAGAGTGAAATAAAAGTTGCATAAACCTCCAATGTATTTTTGTAAATTGGCAATAGTTTCATTAGACATGTAGGTAATCCTGAAGTTTTATCAGGCTGAAGAAAAGCTGAAATAAAAGATTTCTTAGATTTATAGATGAGAAAAAAAAAATCATTGAGTTAGGCACAATATATGATATGGAAGTGTAAAGGTTATTGAATCCAATTCTATAAAGAATAACATTAATCTTCAGTACAACTCTTTTGAAACTAACTGAGACATAGTTTCTAATATGGGGACAGTTACATTAGACAAAAATATTGTTAGGTTAAATACTACAAGGGTCCTCTATACTAAATCTTACCATATGTTTTTGTCTCAGAGAGCAACATTATTTTTTTATATAAATTGCATGGATTTCAAGTCCTAGGGAGTGCCAATATTTTCAACAATGTTGCAGAGATTTCAAATTCATCAGAATTTGCTATGTTCTTTCCATCTGAAAACCTGAATAAAAATGCATACAAGTCTTACCTTGGAGAATTTTACTTTAAAAAATGTATAGAAAAACAAACAAAAAAGAGTTAATGGAATAAGGAGGATCCCTAAAAAAAAAAAAAAAATCAAGACAAGCCAAACCAAATTAAAATCCAACATTCAGTTTTCCACTAATGTTTCACAGTGTTGTTAAAATCACTGCAAATGCAATCCATGCACTTAGTTAAAATATAACTCTATGGTCAATAACTACTAGCTATCCACCTATAAATTTCTAGCAGAAATTTTCAGAATTAATTTTAGGTATTAACTCTTGAAACATGTTATTCCTTTGTTAAATGTAAATTTGAGAGTAGTATTTACCAAAATGCAAGGTTAACAAAAATTATAAACAATTTGTTACCTGCTTTACACTCATATTACACCATTGTCTTCAGACAATTTAAACAAAGAAAAGTTTTGGGCTGACATCCTTATACTGCAAATTTATTAACTTAGCTAACCACAAACAGACCAGCTAAGCAACCCTCTCTTGCAAGTTGTAATCCAGGACAAAGAAAACATATCCATGCTGTCAGAATCAAAATTCTGCCCCACTCTATAACGTGCAGCCTATCAATCCTAAATCTTAAAACAATGGCATTTCCCTCTTCTGGAAAATTTAGTACTGCCATGGCATAACAGTTGCTAAAAGTGTCTGGTAATTTCAGTCTCCATACATCATCACAGACAGGCTAGCCCTCAATATTTTAAAGATAATTGCCATTAAAAAGAATCAAGGTTTTAATTAGTTCTTCAGGAATATGTGAAAATCTAGTCTTTTGATATGTAAACACAGAAGGAAAGTTCAATCTCCCTGGCAGATACTATAATCAATAACAGGGTCCAGAAGGAAAAAAACTATAATCTTTCTAAAGCAAATTGCAGAAATTATGTATCTCTCAGATGCTGAGATATTTTTGTAAGTGATATCAAAGAATTTACAAATATAAGTATGATCATTAACCAGTGGGGCTCTTTCTGTTTTTATTTTTAATGTAGAGAGAAGAGAAGTAGGGCTAACCTATAAATGTTAAAAGAGAGCATTGCCACTCGTTCAGAGGTCTATCATCTGAAGTTCTATTGAGAAATATGAGAAAAAAGCCAAACCACGCACCAAAAGCTTTCTTATTTGACAATATCTTTGCTGTCTTGACCACCATCTGTGTAATTGCAATGTTTGGTGGTATTGTCCAAGAATATTTCCCAACAGAGAGCTGGGAGTATTCACCTCCCAGAGAAACACTGTTGTTCCATTCCATGGCTCTGCCACCTTATGAGGGATATAATTTCAGCTTTAGTTAATGTATACATATGATGACCAGAACATGGTATTTTTCAGTGAGGTTGAAGTGTTTTGTTGTGACAACTTCTTTCTGTGTGTAACATCACCAGAAAGTGCAGCATGTAAATCGTAGTTCTTGGCGCAGAGTTTACACTTTTCATGATTTCAGTTTCAGAGCTTGAGATTTTTAGGTCACTTGGAGTCACAGTTTCTTTAAAAGTAACACTGCAGAAATGGTGGACAAAGCAAAATTCTCTTAAGTAAATCTCTTCTGCCTCCTGTTTGCCACAAGTGGAGAGCACTGAGCACCTGAGAGCTTCCTTCTACGTCAATGCCAGCTCAGAGGAAAAGGTGTTGTCAGCAGAAGCCTTCCAAGTGTTTCATGTGAATACTATGAACTGTACAATCAAACTACGTCCCCTCTTAAAACCACACTGTTATGCAACTTTATTTTGTTTTCTTTCAGAATTCTCTTGAGTCCTTCCAAAAATCCTACAATTTCTTTACACCTTTTTTATTAAAATATATTGGAAAGATATTAGGTTCCTGAACATTTCTTGACAGCAGGTTTTTAAAGAGCTGAGAAATTTAATGTTTTTCTCTCCTCCACAAGCACTGAAATTATGTCAATAAGTAGTAGGGAAGTGAAGACAGCAGAAGTTGATGCTGATGGGTTTGTACAGTGTCCTTCTGCCTAAAGAAACTTCACCAAACAGACACTAACAGGAGCAATTCACCTGGTTTAAGCAAAAGTTTTTGAGGAGCAATTCCAGGTGTTTATCCATTCATAGCACTGATTACTCCTCCCATAAAAGTTCATATCAGAGAGAGATGTAAAATAGCATTTTAGGTCCGATTTTATTAAACTTTATTAATCTTTTTTTTTCCTCACACTGGTTACTCATAATCTATTGAAAGAGAGTGTAGCAACCTTTGCCATGTGATAACTGACTCCAGGCATGAGCAATTAGAACCCTATTTTCATTTACCAATAACACTCTAAAATCCTGAGAAGTTTTAGTATCACATTTCCCCCCATGATGTATACACTTACACTTACATCCCATGATGTAAGAATGTATGAGAATCCTAACTATTTCAAATACTTTTGGAATATATTTTGGTCGTGCACAATTTCTGCCATAAGCTTATGCTTTTTTTTTGTAATTACAACTTCATATCAACAAGAAATTGGCAAGTGTCAATCTTACTATCAATACAACATCTACTTTTAAGATTTGTAGCACAGTGTCGATATATATGAAAAGCTGTTTTAACCTTTCTGCCACTAGAGAAATCTCCTCTAGACTGATGGTCACAAATCAGCTCCTTTGAAACTGAAACAAGTTTTTGGGAAATAAATCATGGTTTTGGTAGCATTAACACAGCACAGTGAACTAAGCCAATTTTAATCTTTTTCAGGTAATGATTCTGAATTTGCCATAGATTTTTCACAGGAAAGCCTTAAGCATATGAGGTGGGTGCCATGAAGGTTCATGATCTTTGATCACACAGTGAAAAATAAGACCTTGAAACTTTTAGTTGTGGCAGGATGTAGAAGACATGGAAAAGCATTCCCTTATAATGCTGACAGATTTTATCAATTTAAATGCCACATTACTGTATTTTATGTGTGTTGCCTTGAATATACTGCCAGATTTCATAGATCTATTATCTGTTTTCAAGGCATGCAAACATCAAGTTAATCATTTAGCCATCTTACACCATCAGTCACAAGTTAGTGACAACCAGAGTTCTCACGTGCATGTCTGCAGAAGTTCAGTCTATCCGCAGTGTCAAGTAAGTCATACAATAATGGTTGGACTTCTAAGTACTTTCTACTGGAGTCTAAACACTAAATCAAGTGACAGTGACCTTGCTGTAGAGCTCTATTGTTGACATGCATATGTATTTGAAGAACACCGTGTCCTCTTTCTAGCACCCAGGATTTGGAATATTTACACCTTTTTTTAAATTAAATGTTTGAAGTCTGTGCAGATTAAAATCATATAAGCATTTAAGTAATAACAACTATTCCATTTCAGAGTTAGAAATCAATAAAATGAGACAAATTGGTTACAGAATTCCAGATGCAAATGCTTGAAATTACCATGAATGCATGTCATGGTTTAATCCCAGCTGGCAGCTAAGCACCTCATAGCCACTCACTCCTCCTCCAGTGGGGTGGTGGAGAGAATCAGAAGTATAACAGTGAGAAAACTCCATGGGTAGGCAGCAGTTCAGACATCTCCAGTAAAGGAGTGCTCCATCACGTGTAACAGGGACTTGAAAAGACAAATGCTATCACTCTCAACTTTGTCTCCCTTCCCTTTTCTTCCCCCTGCTTTATATGCTGAGCATGACACCGTATGGTGTGGGATATCCCTGTGGTCCATTGGGGTCAGCAGTCCCAGCTGTGTCCCATCCCAACTCCTTGTGCATCCCCAGCCCTTTCACTGGTGGGGTGGTTTGATGAGAAGAAAGGGCCTTGGCTCTGTGCAACCCCTGCTCAGAAATATTGAGAACATCCCTATGTTATCAACACGTTTCCAATGCAAACCCAAAGCACAGACCCATACTACCTCTTGGAAAGAAAATTAACTCCACCCCAGCCCACACCAGTGCAATGCATCACGTTAGGCTCTGTTTGATTGATTGGATCTCAAATTGTGTGACTGCATTGCCACTAGCACCAATTTACATGATATAATTCTACCCACAAGTTTTAAAATTCAGAATTTGATTTTGTGTTAGTGGGCTGACCCATTTCATGTTACCACTTTCAAGTTCTAGTTTATTTCAGTGACGTACAGTTGTCTAACATCATTGTAAATGGTTTTAGAGAACTGGTGTTAGCTACAGACATTTTAAAGAACTCTCCAAGTCAAAACCTAGTTAAAGTCCTAAAAAGAGTAATACAAATTAACAGACTTTCATTTAATTTTTGGAAGAGTCATAAGACAAAACTTGAAAACTTTGTATGAAATTTTTTTTTGTTTGAGTTGTGAAACAATTGAAATACTACCAAAAAATCAAATGGAAAGAGAAGAATCAAAGTACAATTTAAAAGTAAGAAGAAAAAATGAAATCAAGGGAAAATGTGAAATTTCCATTGATTTCCACTAACCTAAGTGTTGCTATGGTGCAGAGAACACTGAACAACCAGTTTCATTGATATTCTTTCAGTGAGTAGCATTAACAATGCTATCCTTTTAGGGAAAACCACCAACATACCCAGAACTTCAAGTTCATCTGTGCTGAGGTCCATGGACACCTGGCAGGATTTGACCCAGGACAGCCCTCTGAAAATATTAGTCAATTAGACTTGATATTCATTAACTTTATTTTATTAACATTAACAAAAGAATATGCTGACATATATTGAACTCCTTTCTCCTAGGTATCTCAATTATTGCATAAAATTCTCCACCAGAGTATTTTATAAGTCAAAATATTGATGAAACACTTCTATGCTCTTCTGAGGTTTTTCTTGAACTTCAGCTTTTCAAAAGAGGGCAGTTGAAAGCAAAATTTTGTTTTCTTTTTGTTTGTATGGTATTCATGGGAAAAAAAAAAAAAAACATTAATATCTGCTAAGGTTTTAAAAAGATACAAAAGGTGTTGGATATTGTAACCAAACATTCAAAGTTTGCAAGTTTTTGGAGAGTTACACATCTTCGGAGTGTACTTACTAAGTTACTATTTCTGAAAATGGCATCTTAGTTTGCCTCAATCGGTACTGTTATAAGTTAAATCACATTACACTGAAACAAGGATTCAGATTCAGATTTAGAATGCTCTGGGTTATCACAGTTTTTTATTTCTTTGGTAAATGTCCTTTCTGAACACAGACAGCTCCCACAAATCTCCTCGAATCTGTGGGATATTTAAATCTACGCATTTGACTCACTGAATAGATTCATCTAATCCCTGAAGCAACACACATATGGATGCAGTAACCCCTTTGCTAATTTGCTCAAATGCTCTGTATGCTCACCATCAGTGCCAATGTCTCTCATTTAAATCAAATAAAATACCAGTGTGTTTCTTAGGAGAGAAATTTGTAGTGCTTAAGCAACAAAATAAATCATGGCTGAAAAGCTATTTTGCATGCTGTTCCCCGGCATTAACTTGGAATAACTCCTGGATTCACAAGACTTTGGGGAATCACCAATGCTCTAGTAACCCTATCTGAAACCTGTACTCCTTGTCATTTTAGACAATCATAAATGGCATAGACAATCTTTGGAAAAATAATGCTTTCTCAGGAAAATATCATATGCTTTTATTCCTACTTTTCTCTTCCAGTATTTCTTATTTTTTTGCCATGAGTTTTCTGACACAACACTCCTCCACAGAAGAAAAAGGGAGAGAAAAATATGGTATAAAGAGAAAAACTAGTTTCCTTGGTCACGTTCTTTCCTCAAAACATTTCAGCTTGTACTGTGTTTCTCTAATATACCACAGCTAATTCTTCCACAGTGACTTTCCACACTTTACTGGCAAAACAAGTAACATATAGAGTCCAAAAATGGTAACATCAGTGAGGAACAAGAGGAAGAATTTAAATTATAAACAAAATGCATACAAGAACAATTAATTTTATAGTACAAATTTAGAATATCAACATGAAAAACTATTTTCCACTGAACATTTATTACTTTCATTACTTTAGCTAGCTTTTTTGGTATATAAAGATGTTGCCCTATTCACACATAGCAGAAGTAATCCATTCCAGAATTTCAGTAATAAATACAAAATCCTTTCACATTTTAATTCCCCTCCTGTTTTGTTCTTTCCTGGATGATTTGATTTATCTTTTATCGCTGCAGCAACAAAAAGACTAAAGATAGCTGTGTATAGATATAACTATAGAAGGAAATATCATTAGTTAATTAGCTAATAATTAGCAGTTATTGATATGTACTGACACAGTTCAGTTTGAGGCAATAATCCTCTTTCATCTTCAGGCTGAGAAAAATCAAAAGCTCGAAGGTATCAGAGGTGTGCATGCTGGTAAGTGAGGATATCAATCATGTGTCAAGACAGGGCAAATAAGAAAGGTACACATTGCCCCATTGTAGGGCTCAGCAGGTACTTCCATATGCAACACTACAACACCTAAAAGTAGCTCTCAAAAAGGCCAAGAGAGATTTGTCAAAGAAGAATTCAATTCTACAGTTCAGTTCTGAAAAGTACTTGGAGTATTACAAGGACACCAATAAATGTATTCTCAGGGATTCAGAGATGTATCTGCTTCTTACAAGATCATGGACAAAAATCCTGCACTTATATGACAAAGTAAAAGCAGGTTAGTGTATATTTTCTTGATAGGAAAGACAGCTTTTACCCTCTCTAATTTTTACCACTGCAGTTAATTGCAAGATACAGGCAATGAGTTAGCAGGCAGGTTACAAACGCAAAAAACATTTTACATTTCATGAGTGACTATAAAGATCTATGGAAACAATAAAATTCATGTTTAGCTACCCAGTTTTCCGCTCCAAGTTCTGTTTCTCTAGATGCATATTTATATTTTAGTTTTTTTTAAAAAAGGAAGCCACTCAGCAAATGCTACATTTCAGTGATGTCATATGCTCACTGGTAAGTGCATGATTAAGCAGCTGGCAGTATGGAAAAACTGAGTTTAAGCTTCCTGAAATGGCCTACTTTTTCATTTGCTTTGAGACCACCTGTGCAAACTTCGGCATCTGACTTTAAAAAACCCCAACCTTTTGTAAGACTGTAAAACAGCACTTGAGTTGAGAGTATGTCTTAATTGGTCCTTGCACTTTGATCCTCATTTACCAATAGCATTGGCTCTCCAGAACAAGATGTGGTTTTTATTGTATCACTGCCACGATCCTTGTGGAGTTGAACAAGCCTCTGTTAAAACACCCCAGCTTGCTTTATCCCAAGCTGCCCAAAACCACAAAACTTCTGTGAAGTAGAATAGCCATCTCACCAGTTATTAAATGGTTCAGGCTGGGTGACCAGTCAGGGTAGTGTCATGCTGAAGCAGCTGTACATATTTCAGACTGGAATTGTATCACCTCTGGCCAGCCTGAGATGATCATCAAAGCCAGACTGGATCTGTTTATAAAAGATACATTTGATATAGATAAATTGGTGTCCTTCACATTATCATAAAAGAGGTTACTCCAGTCACCTATAATTAAGGCTGGACAGCAATAATCTTTCTAATGTCCTACTTTTCAATTACCTCTGCCCACCTTCTGTGAATGAAACTGGGAGATGTTAGCCCATATAAAACAAATCTTAACAAATTTATCAATCGAAATGATCAAGGAGTTTTGTGTTTTGAATTGCAGGACTGTGGATCAGTCCCTTTAAACAAAGTTCCATTTAACAGTCTGACCAAACCTAGCTGTGTGAGGTCTGGAGGCATCCAGTGTCACACATAATCAATGTAAACTTGCTATAATTTAACAGAATAAAAAAAAAAAAAAAAAATCAGAAAACTGTATTTTCAGTAAGGATTTTCAAACATCTGACCTGTCTTGTTTTGACCAAATTGCACATTTATAAATACCTAGGTTTGAATTATTTATTACAGCGTTAGAGTGGCAAACCTTGAGTTGCACTGAAAAGTTTCTTAACTCTGTCTTAAAAAAAGAAAAAAATTCAGACCAAGAAACACCTTCTGCTTGTACTCACAAAGGTCTTTACTTTTAAGAATTAAGGCAAAAACCTCAATTAAATTTCAAAGAGGACTGACACTGTCAGTCCTCTGACCCACTGTCAGGTGGGTCAATTTGCACTATCACCTTAAGAATGAGATTGAGAAAGAAGGTAAAAACCTGATTAAAAATTGGGCTGGGAGATAGATGATGAAATAGAGGGCATGTAAATCAGGGTAAGGAAAGATAATTGTACAGGAAGAACTGGGGTTACCTACATAATAAAGAGAGACTAACACCAGAAAAGCTGTAACTGAATGGGAAGCTGGAGAAAAATGCACACAGTCAATGATGAGCAAAGGAGAGACAGAGCACAGCTTGAGTAAGAAGCTAGAGACATTTACTCAGAAACAACACTGGAGTTAGAATGGGGCTGGGGCAGAGATTTGCAGTCAGTTTGGAGGTTATGGTTGTTGGAGAGAGATAAGAAGAGGTAAAGAACAATGGCAAGTTAAAAAAGCTTCACTAGGAGAGGTAGAAAGGATTGGTGCAGCAAACTTTGTCTCAGAGAAGCACTTTGTGATCAAGAGTTAGGAGTCCTCAACAGCAACAGCAGTTTTTCCGACCACAATCCCCATCATTCTCTGTCTAGCAGTAACTTTTACAGTCCGACACAAGTATGTAATTTTTGCAAATGTTGGTGTATCAGAGAATGGTTGTCTATACTACCAGTCACTACTCTGTCACTTGAGGTGAGAGAAGACTTGTAGCAGTGGATGAAAAATCATCAATCCATGCTGAGGATCCATCTGTGTATCAGTATGTCACAAGATTACATGCACTGTCTTTTTCCTCCAGTTAGTTTTCCTTAAAGCCAAGAATCTGCATAATGTTCAAACACTACATTCAAAAAACATTGAGCAGATAAATTATTAAAGAAAATGAGCTTTTAGGTGAAGTGGTCACATATGTCTTCAGGATCAAATTCACTGCATGACATGGACTGTCCTTAGAAGAGAAATCAAAGTCCTTTATAACAAATATTGTCTGCAGAACTTCATTTAAGTCCTCAGATTAAAAGGTCAAATAGTGGGCAAGACAAATAAGTTCTGGAGAGGGAAAGAAAAACCCTCATGGGAAAAAAAACCCCTACAAAATAAAAGTCTTCTTTCACTTAAGCATTGTGAACATCCAGACAGTATGTCTGATTCAGCAAGAAAATTCTTGTGTTAAATCATTAAAATTACTTTTTCCAGGGCCAATGTTAAGAGAATAGAAGTGTAGAGAGTAATAATTAATTCTTTTCTAGGTTTTTACATAGTCATACAATGTTTGAGACTGGAAGGGAGCTCTGGAGGTCGTTGGGTCCAGCCCCACTCCTGCTCAAGCAGTGCCACCTACAGCACATTGCTCGGGACCATGTCCAGACATCTGTTGAGTATCTCCAAGGATGGACAATTCACAACCTCTTGGTGACACCTGTACCAGGGCTCAGTCACCCTCACAGTAAAGCAACGTCTCCTGGTGTTCAGAGAGTCATTACTGTTGCAGAATGGCTCCGAGAACAGGGCCACGAATCCGTGGAGGCTCTGTGCGAGCAAAGCAAAGTGTAGGCCTCACATGTACGTGATTTAAGCTGAAGGGTAGAGAGGAATTCTTTGTTTAAAGGAAGAGGGCATGTGAACTGTTCAGCCTGCACAGGTGGGTTAGCTTAGCTTCAAGGACAGAGGGAAGCAGCCAAGGCTGAAGAAGAAACATACCAGCCAGATAAGATACCCCGGGATGGGAAACAAGAGAACATCTGCATGTGGAATGTGAGAGACGTGACAGAGCTTGGTCTGCAGTCAGGCTGTTACCGTTCGCATGATAGAAACAATGTACTCCAATTAGAAGAGTTTAGGGGCGCGTGGACACTGCTAGTTAACCAATAGAAAATGTAGGGTAATTGACACTATGATATATAAGTGGTGTGCAACACGAATAAAGTGGAAGCTTGCTTATCACTCATATTGAGTTGGCGTGTCTTGCTTTCCCTCGCCCCCGGCACATTACCATGCCAAAGAGTGCTGTCATCAACTCCTGGTACTACCTGGGTAACATTGAGATCACCATTATGGGATGGGCAGAATATTGATGGTGGCCATGTCACCAAGGAGTTAGTGAGAGAGATAGCCCAAGATGTGTAGGAATAGGGCTGCAACAGCTGAGGCTGACAGGTCAGTATGCACGTGAAAAAAGGCAGGGAGAAGTGACCAGAGAGGCAGACTGCTCCTCTTTTCTTCCTTGTTCTGTGTATTATATCCACGTACCAGGACAGGGGCATGACAGCAGCTCAAAGCGTGCTCCTCTCTTCTACCTCCTCCAAAACTCATCCTGATAGAGGACAATGCTCTAAAGAACAGATAAAACAGCCCTATCACTATCTTGCAGGGGACTAGAAGGTCCCCACAGCCATGGACAAAGAGAGATCCCCAACATTTTTTGTGGGTGGCCAAGAGCATGCTGGGCCCCACATGAGCTGTGGGCACAAACCTTAGTCATGCTACAGCCATAACTCAGCTGGTAGAACACCCGAGGTATCCTATGTCACAGGGAGGTCAGTGGTTGGCCCAACATGGATATTTCCTGCCTGTCTGAGAGATTTGGGAAGGGCATCCTTGGCATGAGGATGACACAGTCTGTGCTGGAAGGCAGGGTTTGCTTGTGGTGACAGAGGTCTGGTTGCTGGTTCTCCTCCTGTACGTGACAGCATCAGCTACGTGACCAGCTCATGACATTCTCAGGATCTCCCCTTCTGCCAGTCAGAGGGAGAGTGTTTAGTTCTGTACTATGACATTGACTTAAATCTAAGAAAAGACAAGAACTCCAGCATGTACCACGTCCTGCTCCTAAAGGCAGCAGGATTGTCCCCACAATGTGGTCAGAAGGAACTCTGCACCACCTTCCTTCCTTCTAACTGTTGTCTTCTCATAGTCTCACAGGAAACTGGAAGATCCCTCACAGCTGTGGACAGAATCATACCACCCAGCATCTCTGTACCTTGTCAAAGTCTCCCTGACAACTGGAAGATTCCTGTAGGTGTGGGAAAATGGAAATTTATTATTATCCACTGCTCAACTATGAGGACATATTTCCACTTCCCATCTTTTGTTTTCATAAAGTTTCAAAGTATAACTTTAGAGGCTGCTTCTGCATGTATGTCAGAAATAAAATTGTCTGTGAAGAACTCACTACACCTAAGTAATTACTAGAATAAATTTTTGGGGTTTATTTTACTGTCAGGTATGAGCTGGGTTTTTTTGAAATAATGGAAATTCTAAGAAAAATGGCTCAATTGAAATACTTTCCTAAAAGAAATACATTTTTCATTTTGAAGATTAAAAAGACCCCACAAGTATGATAAACAGTCTTGGTAGTTGCATGGAAAGTACTGCATTTTGAAAATGTTATTGCCAATTCAATTCAATGTCAGCTT
Organism: Dasyornis broadbenti; assembly: GCA_013397935.1. Lineage (NCBI taxonomy): Eukaryota > Metazoa > Chordata > Aves > Passeriformes > Dasyornithidae > Dasyornis > Dasyornis broadbenti. The sequence goes on along the minus strand of VZRN01005851.1, from coordinate 550,304 downwards.
TAGTTTCATTTTAACCTTCTTTTTCTTTTCATATCTTGCAAGCAAACATAAAACAGTATATGAAACTTACTAAAAATACCATTGGTCTTTTTTTCTTTGTTAGTTTTATATCCCACACTTTCTTCCTGCCCAATACAAGTCTCAAATACCCAATCAGCACAGCCGCTGAGAGCTACACTACTGCCTGCAATAGCACCCAACGGAAGCAGTGCTAGAATACATGGTGCTAGATAAAGTGTTCATTTTGCAGAGTATATCAGAAACTGTGTACAGCACTGAAAATCATAAATATTACACATTTTTTACACTGATTCACTTCTGCTGTAAATCATATAATACAAGGCCCGTGTGAGGAGAGATAATAAATAATGGTTTTGAAATGCTTAGATATCAGAGTAATGATCCATCCAGACAAATTTAATAATGTTGTTTACAGACAAGTTTTTCCTCCACCACCCCATAATAAAGTAGAAAAAGAAAAAAGAAGAACCCCCCCCCCCCAAAACGAGAGCTGTAAAACAAGTACAGAAAGAGAAACTATGAAATATCTATTCATTAACAGCACTCTATCTGCAGTCTAAAAGAGACATAAATCCTCTTTTCTGGGGATGAAGAAAAGGGGACACAAATGCTGTCAGTTACAGGACTACCTGGTGTGTCATAACACATAACCACTGTAAACAGTGGAACATTCAAGAGACTACCAAAGACTGCACAAATAAACTTAACTTCAGTGTTCTCTGTCTTCTTGGAACTTGACTCCTACTATACTGATTTTAAACAATGCTTATTGCACAATGTATGCTTATAGAGAAGGATGAAATCTCTGACTTCATTCTTTATCTTTGCACCTGTATAACTGATTCTTTACTGGGAATGCTGAACTCTCAGTTTTCAGGCAAAGCCAAACAATGCAACTTACACCAATGCTCTGAGATGGTCCTTTACCAGCAGTCATTTCACTTTCCTCTGAGCCTGTCCTACAGCTGTTCACCAGCCTTCTCCATAACTCATTGCTCCTTTTCTACATCTTGTGCTTGTCAGACATCTAAGATGAAGACAGTCTTGCTGCTCATAAAACACTGAGGAATAGCACACAAGAAAAGGCATGTTTAGCCTTTTACACACCACGTTCCTAAACTTTGACTCTATTAGTTTCTTTACACTTTCTCTAGCAAGAAATGAAAGGCAACAGGTTTCTTCTTCTTCCTAGCACAGTAAATGGCTGCAGAGGATGGACAACACCATTTCTAATCTCATTTTAAAAAGTGTAGTTTAAGAGAGGTTTGCAATTACAAGAAGCACAATTTCAGTAATGACCTGTGAAATCAAGTTGGGGTCACCCTAATAAACAAAATTATTTGTTTATGTCTGCAAGAAAAAAAATTAAATAACCATACTTTAAACACACAATTAATTTTTCTTATATATCATTATACGTGGGAATAAGAATATTGAGAACTACAGAAGAAAAGAAAACAAACGAAGTTGTGATAGATTTTTAGTCTGAAAAATAAAATCATGAGCTGAATATCTAGTTTGCATTAATTGTTTATCACCATAATAGACTTTTTATTCTATTCCTCATAATTGCTATAGGGCTTACTGTAAAAGAAAATATCTCCTGCATTACATATAGTTTTCTAGTTAAGCCATTCTGTTCTTCTGGAATGACTACATGACAGGACAGTAATGTACATAGAACCTAAAATTCACATGTGGCCTCTAGAGGAAGGATTGGTTTGTCCTTCAAGAAAGAGACTATCCCTGTTTGAAGGGCTTACGATCAGCCCATGACATTTTAAAGAATACAGTATGAACTTTTTAACAGAAATGACTAGAGCCTCTCCTAGGGATGCTGGGAATCTGCTGGAAGCTGCAATCCATAACTGAATACACAATTGCAATGCTAATAAATCTCTTCTTACCAGAGGGCTAGCTAAAATCCTGTTCTGTAAGAAGTGGTATCCACAGAAATACTTAGGACAGGAATTACGTAAAAAGTGAGGCTTGGGGAAGATAATGTTGGTAGTGAGAAAACAGGAGCATGTAAAGCCATTTGACACACTGCACACCCTCAATCATGGATGTAGTGGAATTTGAGGAAGAAGAAGCAGAAAGATGAACTACTGAGTTATTATTATACACAAAGCAATTGTAACAGTGTGAAAGTAAGGCTAGCTGAGACAGCGAAGTATGTTCTTTCCAAAACCATGAGACTTCTGAAAGACAAATATCACCTAATGTTACAATAGAGGTGTTTTTTTCCCAGAATTTTATAATTATCTAAAATTCGTGAGTCTTATCTGTAATTATGAAACTCATTGTGAGACATAGATTTCAATCCAAGATGGAATGAATTCTGGGATATGCAAGTTTATACTGAGAAAGAGCTCCAAAATAACAGCTTCAGACTGTGAAGTGCTGCAGCAATAATGGAAAAGGACAAAATGAGCAATAGTAAATAGCTGGTACACCTGTAGTGAGAAGTATGAAGTAGTAGAATAGAAAAGTGAAATAATAAAAAAAAATAATAAACCCCCCAACAATAAAAAACACAGCAAAATAAACAGCTCCAAAAATTTTAAATCAGACAAACTGGTCATGATTATACTCCTGTTCAGGCAATGAGCAAATGAAATGGTAAATCAGTTGCATGCACAAAGTTTTTCTTATGCTTCATATAAATTACTTATCAAGTGAAATAAAACCTGCTTATTGCAGGGAGATGGACAACAAGCTAGACTTCTAGCATTGCCAGCATTGTTAGAAACAAAAGAATAGAGGGAGCTGGTAAACAGATGCCTCATGAACATAAACAGACCACAAGGAAAAGTTTCTGAAGTGGGAAATGTTCTTCTCAAGGTCTTTTTCAAACTATTGTACTGTAATAATTATGCTCCCCCCCCCCTTTTTTTCTTAATAGCTTTTCTATTTGAGAGAAGGGAAATCAAACTGGAAGGCTGAATAGAATCTTTTCTTCATGTATTAAATATCTGCATATTTTTCCTAAAGTCACCGTCACTGCAAAGATGGACCTGTATTCTTTCTTTTCTTCTCCCAAATCTTTTGAAAAGAAGGATTAAAAGCAAAATTCAGTATTTCTGAAATCCAAATGCTAAGAAACATGGACAACAAATAGGTCTTCTTAGGTATAATGAATCACAGTGAATTAAAGGGACACAATACACTTTTTAGAATGAACAGCATAATGGGCTAGGAACAAAAGAATTCCAGTAGCTGGTAATTTTGCTTCCAAAAGTCATTGTTTCAGCCTCTCAAGAAAATATTAATTGCTATGAGGGCAATTCAAAGATACCTTCAGACTCCTATTCGGCACTAAAAAAAAATTAATCATTAGAGCAGATGCAAGAACAAGTTTCAGATAGTTCCAAGTAAAAGGTTACTTGCTTTACTGTATAAACATAATGTAGCTTGACTTAGAACTAAGCCAAATTCAGTAGAATTAGAGAAAAAAAAAAAAAAAAAAAAAGAAAGGAAACAAACCATGCAGAACTCTCCAGTTTGAGGAAACCTCATCCTAAAAGACAAAGTCAAACTCCCCAGTCACAGCAGAAACACAAGAGTAAATAATTATCAATAACTGTGTTTTTGTCTAACTGCTCAGTACATAAATGTTCCAAAGACAGAGAATAATTTTGGATTTTGGGAATCTTGTCTATTCGTTTTTATACTCAGTAGAAAACAGTAGGCATAGAAATGAAGGAAAAAAGGCATTATGTATAAAGTCTTTTCAAGATCCAAAATTTTAGAGCAAATGTTATTGTAAACGTGATACAAGATGTCCCCTAAGAACCTGCTTTAGAAATTGCATGTTTCAGAAACTGCTCAGAAAGATTTTAGTGCCAAGGGTTATTTGATTACTGCAACAAATGGAAAAGTGAAGGCTGGGGGAGAAGAAGGGAATGTAAGAAAGCAAGACAAAGGAAATTTGGAATTAGATGAAGAATAAAATAAACTCAAATGGTATCTATATATAAATATAAAAGAATATCCAATATTTAAAATTTGATGATTAAAAAATTGCCCAGCTATTCTACTGCGATCCCTACTGAGCTCTATAGCATGACAAAATCAGAAAACGTAGACACACATTTCATGCATAATTGAGATCACAAGGTAGTCCCACATCTCCAGGAGGAATAGAACACCTTTGCTTAATTCTTTTTTTCCCTCTTTCCCCTAACTTTACAGAGGCCTGGAGTTGCAGCTTACGTACAAAATCTGACTGATTTATACAAGTTTAAAAATAACCTCTCATTTTTTGGTTTTAGGTTGTGAGTCCTATTCTCCACTGGGACATCCTGAAGTTCTAGTAATCTGCTAGCAATTGCTCATTATTTAGAAATTTTTTCCCAAATAAAGTTCTGGAAAGCAAGAACTCAGAGAACATTTGCACGTTTGATAAAACTGAAACATGTAAAATTTCTTTCCGTATATTTGTAGTTAGAAACATAAAAACTTGCCAATTTTTAAACAGAGTAAATTTTTAAACAGTATTTCAGTGAGCAAGAGAAATAATGACTTCTGTTTTCCAATATTAGGAATAATTTTCTTGTAGATTGTACCTGGCTGCTAAGTAGGTACCAAGCAAGGTATTTTATTCTCGGTGTCCTGCCCATGTAGAGTTGGATGTTATTGAAGTGAATGTTTTGATACAAGCTCAAACTTATTAATCTCTTTTCTACTGGTTTCAATATAGCCATGAAGCCTGTATTACTCAGGGACCTCTTGCTCTAGTTGCTAATTTCGACCAGCACAGTGAATGGACTCAAAACTGTAAGGAGACACCCAGAGGCACAGACAGAAAGTGAAAGCACAATTGTGTAAGCCTTAGCTCCCTCTCCTTAGGGAGAAGGCATCTCTTCCCCATGGGAATTTTGGAATTTTAAGAGGAAGGATTTCTTTGTGGCTCATAACTAGTTGGGTTTGTTATCTTTTTACTGCCATGAGGTTTGCTGATTACCATAGGAGTATTCCAGTGGGAAAATTTTACTCACATGAATAAAAACGTGTTGGACCAGAGTCTAAGAAAGCATGCTAATTCCTTTGGGCACATCAATATTATCAACATCAGCACCACTGTCCTGAGGCAGAGCTTACTTGCTACTTAACATTTCTGAATCTATTGTGCACCAGACTATCAAAAAGCGACTCTGACCAGATGTTCACCATTACGCAGTTGGAGCAAGCAGCGTGCACCCTGCATGAGTAATTTACCCCCACACAGATCTGATCTATTGAACATTCTATAATAAACACTGATGATTGTCAGTGGCGTCATTGACCAAAGCCACTAAGAGCATGGCTATGAGATCACCTGGCTAATATTTTTTTTTCTTCCATCTTCATATGAAAATATTTGTGAAGGCCTAAATCAAATGGGGCTGTGATTGCCTTTCTGTTATACAAATGTCGGTTTTGTTAAGTGTATGGCAAAGAATACTGGACCAGAATGCTGTGGAATACCTGTCACTGTGTTGTTTAAAATACAGTCTAAGCACTTAGCAGAATTTTTTGTATGATACCAATTGGTGTAAGAAATACAATTTTATACACATTACCTCAGAGATGCAGATTCAAAAAAAATTGCTAAAGTACTATATAGAAAAAACTAACAAACAGTATCAAGCCCATAAGCAAGATGTTATCCTGTCCTATCCTATCCTATCCTATCCTATCCTATCCTATCCTATCCTATCCTATCCTATCCTATCCTATCCTATCCTATCCTATCCTATCCTATCCTATCCTATCCTATCCTATCCTATCCTATCCTATCCTATCCTATCCTATCCTATCCTATCCTATCCTATCCTATCCTATCCTATCCTATCCTATCCTATCCTATCCTATATAAACAGGATAATATTTTTATCTTTTGGGGGACTATTTGATTTTGAGTCATTGCAAAGAGTCTTTCCATTTAGATTATGACATCTGAACTGGAGCTAAGGTTTCCAAATCTACATTTTTGTTTCTTTTAGTTGTGCTATATTCAGATGCCTCACTGCTAATTAATACATCAAAATATAAATAAAGATGCATTTGTGAAGCATTTTAGTACTTTGAGAGCTCCTGACACTCTTTGCCAGTGCTCAAAATCCTGCCATAGTTCCAAGCTAAATGTTGACATGAATTCTTGAGATATTTTGAAGAGAGTTTATATAATCCCTCTGGATCAGAATGAGTGGATCATTTTATCAGTTAGAGCAGGGCATGTAATTGATAAAAATTTGTCAGCTACTGAGGCGGTTCAGTTTCAGGGGGAGATTAGAGCAGTAGGTGCTTCAAATTATAGCAGTCAGTAGGATGTTAAACCAAGTCAATTAAAGTAAAGAATAGAACAATTACATCATTTTTTCCCCCACAGATAATTAGCAAATATGCAGATATCTCACCTAGACATTTGTGCAGATATGAGTAAGAATGCAATTAGACGTGTCTTTGAACATGAAGCAGTCCTGAGCTTTCAACAAATATTTGGGACTGAACTAAGTAATGGAATAGGCCATTTGATGTAATTTTATAACTCAGAAAAAAAATGTACAAAGCAAGAATAAAAATTAATGGAAGTTCAGAATTTTTCTGTTGTAGTACTTCTTTTAAAGTGAGGTAGTTGTTTGTTCTCTTCTTCAAAAATACTTTCAATTCCAAAATAATCAAAGATGAAAAGACCAAATAAGAATAAAGCCAACAAAAGAATGTGTATTTCTATACACAAGAAAAAGATTCCTAGTTTCTTTGATGATAAACAGGATAGAAAACCAGGAATTTGGGCCCTAAATTCTCCCTGTCCTGTTGCTCATGCTGATATTTTTTATGCTCTCAAAATGTCAATTACCCTTTTTAGGACAGATATCTCTTTTAAAGTATAATCTTTAGCAAAAAAGAAAAGCCATTACCATCCCTCACAAGATTGTCTTCATTCTCCCCAATGGAGAGAATGACTGCTTTAAAAAAAAAAAGGCAGTTCTTGAAAATTTCCAACTGAGATAAAACACTCCAAGAATGTTCTACATGTCTAGGACCTGGTACATGTGAATCAGCAAGGGAAGAGGTAATGAAAAAGACTTTTCAAATATTTTACATCAGCTCTGAACCTGCATTAGAAATCTGGCATTAGGTATGGGATCTGGGTGTAAATAACTCAGGAACACTAATTTACTTCTTCAATTCTAGTCAAAATCAAATAAATATTAGAGCTAGGAGAAAAATCCAAGAAAATGTAAAGTCAGTGGATATACGAGATATGAATTATCTTACCATGCTAAAGAGGGAAAAATGGGATGACTACGCTTTCAAAGATGTAAATATTTCTGATTTTTCTACTCCCCTCAACTTATTCCTCTTAAAAGTACAATATTCCTGTATTAAATCAACACCAGGAATCTAAGATATTTCTATGGTTATTATTCCTACAGAATATGAGAAAAGGTGGAATTAGCTATTTTAAGCTGTGTTTGGTTTCTATGCCTATTTTCAAATTTTCAGAAAGCTAAACTAAAAAAGACTCAAGAGAAATAAAGAAGCAGGTGTTCATTTTAAAGATAAACCTCCACCAGATAATAAGAATTCAAAAACACTTTCACAAAAGTGTCTAAATAATTGCTACCAACAATTGAATGCAGAAATCGTAGTAGAAGAAAGTCCAGCCACCAAACTCTCCTATCTCCAGAGGTCACAAACAGCAGATACGCAGAGAAGAGTGTAAAATACAGATGAGCAATACTCCCCTTCTGCAGCCAGTGATGTGTCTCAATCATAAACCGTGTAATGACTTTGTGCTGAACAAGTTTTGGTGACTTTTTTCTTCCATTTGTCCAGTTAATTTTGGAAGCACCTAAGACTTTACTATTCGTTATAATTTTAGAAACAGATCAGTCATTGTGAGCATGATTTTTTTCCTCACAAACTCCAGAGAAAACCAGAAAATATTCAAGAATACGAATAAACAACCAATCAAAACAGGGACAACTCAAAACAGAATTCACTAGGCTGATGAACTCATTGCCTCAACTTACATTTAGCGCATTAGTAAAATTATAAGAAAGAATAAACACACAGTTAAATTTAATAGAGTATTAAATAGTGCACTTCCTGACTGGTCTTCTGCATTAATCAAATTTCAGTGACTTCATTATCTTTGGAAAAAAACTACATTAGCCAGGAATACTTCACAGCAAAACACAGTAATGCTCTTTCCACTATGGAAAACTCAGCCAGCAATGTTTTACATTTTCTTTTCAGACTTGTACTTTCTACCTAGTAAATTATAAACATTGCATACATTCTGATAAATTTTACTAAATAGCAATGACTGAAATTGAAGGCAAAACAGGAAAATAAAAAAATAAGCTTGTTCCTGCAAGACCAATGTTTTGCTTTGGCAACAGATGTTGACTTCTCATCAATAACACTTTACTTCTTAATTCTGCTTTATGAGAAAATAAAATGCATGCAGAAAAAATAATCAGCAAAAACCTGTATTTAAAAAAATAAAGTGATTTCATAGCTAAGCATATCAGATGCAGTAAAAAAAAGCAATTTGTAAAGATTTGAAGCACATTTGTAATATACTGATAAAAGTGAATATTAGCAACAACAGTATTTTTATATGTGACATATTGCAATGTAGAAATGCGTGCGGAAGGGAGCCTTTTGGCAAAACTGCAATCTAAGAGGCACTAGATAACAGAGGAAGAAACACTGAGTACACTGTCAGCGTGGCATAGTAATTAATTTAGAGACCATTAATATCAGGAAGGCAATTATACTAGAGAGCCCATATTAGAATGTAATTGAACACCATTCACTGGCTAAGTTTATCAAATTATTTATAAAGTATTAGCATGGTTGTGCATTGAATAATGGTATGAACTATCTGCTATACATATTATTCAAGTAATTCTTCCACATTCTCATTAAATAGCATCTATTAAATACTAGTAAAAAAAAAAATAAGCTTCTTTCTGTCCTGACATAAACATTTAAATCTATTATACTTTACTCAAGGTTTTAAGCTATGCCTGTGCAATAAACTATAACTGGAAAAAAAAAGTCCATCTATTCAGTGTCAGGAATTTTGAATACTTTGAATTCTTTGGAAAATCAGACACAGAATTGTTATTACTTTGCAAGTTTTCTAATTAGTTGCTCAATGAAGTTTCTTTTTTACAGGATTCCCCAAAGATATTTACAAATGAATGCCCAGATGTTGGAATCACTGCAAATCTCAGAAAAAGACTTTATATAAAAACTGTGACTATCAGTAATGAGCAAGATGAGGAAGCTTATTAGAAATAAGCTTCACCACCCTCACATTCACAGTTAAACACACATATACATATATGTAGAAAATATACACATGTGTACATAGAAAATAGAAACATTTTCCCCCCTCCCTCACTCGAAGAAGAAAAAGAGAATCGGATAATGGTGCTTTCTATATTAAAATAAGTAAGCTATCCTAATATTGAAAAAGAAAAAAGAAAACATACAAAAGAGGACTGAGGGCAACAGCCTCTAAGAAAGTCAAGGAAATTATGAATGATAAATCCTTTTCCAAGTGCATTGGGACAAAAATGTCTAGCAGAGTCTAGAGGGTCAAAATATACAGAAAATATTCAGAAGAGGTAAGATACACTAGAATAATAAAGGAAATTGTTTTCGCCATTTGCTCTGCTGTAATTTGGAGAGATTTCCATGCCAGAAGCTTTTATTTCCAGGCGAGATGTTGAACAGATCTGTATCAGATTGAAACTTAAGCAGAAGAGTCTTTGAAGCAGACTTATAAAATGACCAGCACCAAAAAGCAGACTTATAAAATGACCAGCAGCAAATCCCCAGGCCTAGAAGGTATTCAGTAAAGAGTTTTTGACCAGCCCAGAAAATGAAATGGCTCTTGTGGCATGTAAAATTCATACTAAAAAAGCTTTGGATCAAAAGTACTGCAAAGTGGTTAATGGGGCAGTCTGTCTCCAAATGTGCTGAAATCTAATGCATACACGTGTTTAAACAGTCAACCAGATTAAGTTTAAAAACCAAACACAAAGAATTCTGTGTTGGTGAATCTCGTCAGCCCAAAAATTACCACAGAGTGCAACAGATAGTCTATATGCTCACAGGGTTTTTCAAAATACATTGGGTATAGACTGAGGCAGAAGCAGGACTGTAGACTAGATGGGTCTTGTTTGGACCAAACACAAATGGGCTTAGTTTTCTATTTGTTTCTTTTTGCTATTTCAAGAATTTTTGCTAGCTTAAAAATATTAGTCACAGAGTATTACTGCAGATGAAGTATGCCTGCTTCTATTCCATTATAGTGTCCCAAGTAAGGGTTACCTTCTGTTTACATGATAAGCTGCAACAGTCACCCCTGAAAAGAACTATCTTGACAATAAAATGAATGAGAAAGTATTATCCTGCAGTGATCTTACGAAGTCTGTATCAAGTATAGCACAGCACTAGTCATTGAACCTACTCTGCCATAAGCTATGTGTAATTCCTAACGTTAAGAATCTCTAATAATTTGCAGCTTAGCTCTTAATAAAGTGTTGAACTTCTAACAGATGTTCAAAGACATTTGCAAGATTTATTTTTAAAAGCCACATAATTACAATAGAGACAATTTAATTAGAGACTCAAAGATGTTCTGTAATTGAACCCTGCAGCACAATCTTCCTTCCAAGAGAAAAGAAGCTTACTTTGCTTGACAGAGACAAACCAGTGTAAAAAGGTAAAACCTACCTCAGAAGCAAAGCCTTAGAGGTAGATGATTGTTGCCTAGAAAAAATAATTGTATTTGAAACCAAATTTATTTTCACCTTTGTGCAGGCTTGGAGCAGCTTACCAATGCAGCTTGTTCAGTACTGATTCAATATACACTCAATAATTCTCATGTAACACATAAGATGAAGACTGGAGCGTTAATAACAAATCTCTGGGCATTCATTTGTAAATATCTTTGCAACCTCAAGATGAAAATTAGAAATTGAGTACAAATCCAGGAAAAAAGGCAAGAGGACGAAAAGCCTAAGTTCCTTTGGCATCCATCCCTAAAGCCCAAATAAAATACATATCAGAAACAGGACGCTCAGTAGATTTTTTTTTCTACCTCCTAAGCATGAGTTCTATCTCTCTTTTACCTGTGGGTACATACATGTGAGAGGCCTGGGAAATACTGAAAGAAGGAAAAAAAATTAAACATACACTATGTCAAATTGATATAAACAAATGTATATATGTAAGTATATTAAAATGCCTGAGCATGAAGCAATGCAGGAGAGTAAAGTCTGCTTCTACGATTTCTCACTATTCACAAAACAGCCTATTTCCCACAAAACATTTAATTCCCTTTTTTTTTTTTTTTTAAGGAGGAGAATTATCTTGGAAACTTGAGCAGCATTTCTTGAGCTTAAGTTTAAAGCTGAATAAAATTAGATGTCATTGCTGGTCTCTAAGCAGTTTTACAAACTGGTCAAGGTCTTTCTACAAACAAGCTAAAAAATGGCAAACAGAAGTATGAAATACATATTTGCCTAAATTCAGCTACCTTGTAATGTCCAGTTATTTCATGAAATATGATCCTTCTGAAATAACACCTGGATTTAGTTCATACTGCAGTGAAATTGAAAACTAGCATAACTAAAAAATAATTTAAAAAGAAATACAGCACAAAAATTTTGTAAGGTTTAGATCACAATGTTTTCTTAGAAATGAAACCCAAGAGGAAAGATTGAGAAAAAGTGAATTCACAGTAATTGTACGTTTGTGGATGGATAACAAAGATTTTGATTTTCTCAAATATATTTCTTATCTTCAACAAAGACAAAGTTTTTTAAATGTAGGGTGACACTCTGTCACCTGCTTTCAAACATAACATTAAAAATCCCAGATAAAAAACTTCAGTAAAATAATCTGAATTTTTATTTTGATAAACAAAGAAATTTCAGTATAAGAGAGGCTACATAATCAGAGCTAGACTTGGACAGGAGAAGAACAAAGGACAGAAGAGATGAAAGAAAAGACTAGAGACAGGACGAGGTTCTTGAGTGTTCATCTGATGGCAAAGTTTTGCATCTGACCTTGATCAGTAGGATGATATGCAAAGATGAAATGATATACAAAGGTGAAAGTGTGGTACACAAAAATGAAAAAAAACCCCAACCCTCACAAATGTAAATGGGGAATTTTCTAACCTCCTTCAGGGGCAAAAAACGGTTATCAAAGTAAGTGAATTTATGAAGGAAACAATTAAAAAGAAAAAATTAACAGTTTTTGATTAGTGGAGCTGTTAAGCAATATAGATAGAATATTTATTTCTTTTCCAGGGAGAAACAACGCTTTAGAGATATTGTAACCATGTAATGCAGCAAACTTCTGTGTCCACCAGAGAGATGACTGGTTCTATAAGTTTGAGGTTCATATCTGCAAAGTTTAGAAAATAAGTGGAATTTTACTAGTATGAGACTGTTGTCAATTAGACAGACAGACATAAGAGCTTGATCTCTAATTGCTGGTGGATCTTTGGACACAAGCAGTATATCAGAACTTCTTAGCAGAATTTGACCTTCATATCTATACTTCATACTTGTCAGAAAATTAAATTAACCACAGAAAATAGCTTCTCTGATCATTGTTATTTCAGCAAAGCAGGTCAGCAGCCTGTCAGTTCTTTCATGTAACTTTCTTCTTGTTACAATTCTAGTCCATCAAGGTAACTTCAAGGATAGTTTCAAAATATTTTTCCCCAAGGTAGCAGCAGGTTGACACTTACAACAAAAGCTCAGCATTCTCAAGTCCTTTCCATCCCTTGTCATGAACAGATGGCACAGTAAAGACAGAACCATTTCCTTACTCTCAAAACTTGGAGGAAGTGAAATTAATTAGGAAAACGAAAATTGATGCTATAAATATTTCTGAAGTTGTTTATATTTCAGTACGTAACAAGTACAGTAGCAGCATTATGCTTCCTGGCTTCTGGCAGTATGTATTGGGTTTGTATGACCCAGTTTTGATAGCGGGGGGGGCTACAGGGGTGGCCTCTGTGAGAAGCTGCCGGAAGCTTCCCCCATGTTTGGCAGAGCCAATGCCAGATGGTTCCAAGTTGGACCTGCTGCTGGCCAAGGCTGAGCCCATCAGTGATGGTAGTAGCGCCCCTGTGATAATTTACAAAGAAAAAAAGATATGACACAGAAGTTATTACACCCAGAGAAGAGCAGGATGAGAATATGTGGGAGCAACAACTATGAGGAGACACCAAGATCAGTGGAGAAGGAGGGGGAGGAGGTGCTTCAGATACTGCAGCTGAGATTCCCCTGCAGCCCCTGGTGCAGACCATGCTGAGGCAGCTGAGATCCCCCTGCAGCCCATGGAGGACCACGGGAATGCAGAGATCCACCTGCAGCCTGTGGAGAGAGGATACGCATATCAGAGCAGGTGGATGCCCGGGAGGAGTTTGTGATGGGTGGGAGGCCCATGGTGGAGCAGGCTCCTGTCAGGGACCTGCAGACCCATGGAGAGAGGAAGCCCTCCGGGGGATCTATGCTGGAGCAGCCTGTTCTTGAAGGACTGCACCCTGTGAAAGAGTGACCCATGCTGCAGCAGTTTGTGGAGAACTGTTGTTCATGGACTCACACTGGAGAAGTTTGTGGAGGACTGTCCCCTCTGGGAGAGACTCCATTCTGGAGTAGGGGAACAGCTCCTCTCCCTGACCAGCAGCAGAAACAACCTGTGATGAGTTAGTTGACCATAACCCACATTCCCTGTCTCCCTGCACCACTGAAAGGGAGGAGGTAGAACCTGGGAAGAAAGGGGCAAGGTGGAGGTAAGGTGTTTTTAAGATTTGTTTTATTTATTATCCTGCTCTAATTTTGATTAGTAACAAATTCAATTAATATCCTCAAGTCTGTTTTGCCCATGATAGTAATTGATGAGTGATCTCTCTCTGTCCTTCTCTCAACTCATGATACTTTCATTATACTTTTTCTCCCTTGTCCATTTGCATAGGGGAGTGATAGAAGAGCTTGGGTGGGTTCCTGGCATCCAGCCCATGTCAAACCACCCCCACACTACTGTCATCAGTAAGTGATTGAAATGTAAAAGAACTCAAAATATTAGAAATAAAACACTTTTACCCTTTTTGCAACATCTTGAGAGCTGTAAATTCTTTTTCTTATTTGGCAGAGAGTCCTGAAAAGCCCAGATGGCCTTTGCAACACCACACAGTGGGCAAAAGAACCGTTGAAAAGTAGGTGGGTAGTGTGCTCTGGAGTGTAAGGCACTCCAACCAACATCAGTGCACCTCGCATTACTGCTGCAAGTTGAAGTTTTTTAAGAGTTAAAATGTTCCTCATTCCTTGTAGGATGTGTTTTAAGTTGACTTTACTTTTATTCCCTCTGGAACCTCCATGAGGCAGAGCGCAGCTCAGTCTCTGCCTTCTAACTCCTGCTGTTCTGTTCAACACAGCAAAAAGTAGGCACCCCCACACAGGACTCCCACAGGTTTGCACTCTCTGTGACTGAAAACACACATTAGGCCATCCCCTGCACATTAGTAAAGACCTCTCCTCTGTTAGGGTCACACAGTATGCTGGTGTGCATCTTACTCCTCACTTACCCTTTTAAGACATGGCCAGAGCTGGAACCACAACTTAGCAAAGCCTAAATCCAGACTGCCTGGAAGACTCCTGCATGCTCTAAAAGAGAACAAATATAACTTCTGTGTTTCCCTAGAACTACTGGACTCTTCATAACAAGAATACCTTGTCAACAATTGAAGAATTTCTTGGCTTTCTGAGTGCAAGACTAATTAGTTAACCTACCTAGAAATTAAGGACTATAAAACCTCATCACTTCCAGGGCAGAGCACGTCCCTTTCCTTCTTCCTTTTCCCAGCTAAATTTACTGAAATAGCTAAAAAGAAAACCCTTGCTTTTAGAAATTGACACAGTACTTGCATTTACCCTTTTTACAGAAGAGCATAAAACCCCTCAAACCTGTAGATAATGTACTTTTACACAGCTTGAAGTATTCCTGAAAGGGGAACAGAGAACAGGGGATGTTGAGCACGATTTGTGATCCAAAAGAAGTGATGGTTGCTCTCCACTTAGTAACTTACACACCTCAATATTCAAGTTCAACTCAGACAGTGAGTAAAAAAAATCCACACAGAAAATGCTTTTTTCTATTTGCTCTTTGACAGGAGAAGAAATATGCAGCTGTTAGCAGTGAATTATAGGATAAAAATAATAAATAGGACTGAGCTCACTAAAGGAAATATTATGCCAATCACTTTGCATTCAAAAATCCTCTGAATTATGCAGTGCAACATTCTCACGTACAAGAAGAATATGCTTACACAGTACCACCTGGTCATTATACACTGCTTTGTTTCTTTTGTGATAAAATTTCATGCAGAGAGGATGCTGAAGAGAAAAAATAAATGAAAAAGAAAAGAAATAAAATGTAAAATATTGCTACCATACAAGAAAAATAATAACTAGATGGGAAGAATATCTTTTTCTCTCAATAGAAAATTAAAAACCCTGCAAGAAGACAATTGAAATATGAAAATCATCATATTTGATATTTTTTGAAGGAAGAGGAAAACAAAGATTAGATTTAAAAACAAAGAAGGCAACTTGGATTATGGGAAACAGTACTATGAAAGCTCTCAAAGTCATGGTCACTAGGAAAAAAAATCATCCAGGTTAATTAAGGATATTTGATAACTTTGCATTTGAAAGAAAGATTACAACACATATTATATTGATGTTCTTACAAAGAATATCCTTCCATAGAGAATAGCTCCTATATGAATATTTATGATATGCATGCTGGCTTTATGAGTTGGCTGCAGTTTGCTCTCCTGCAAAATATTTTAGAAATGCTGCATATCTGAAATTGCCCAGTAATTCTATCAATTATAGTAAGACAGCTTTAGGGTTTGCTTCAAAACTTGGTGGCTTGAGGGCACTCTTTGATTTTAATAAAGAAACCTATGCAAAGAGCAAGCTGTCAATTTAACTATAAGTAGGTCAGAGCTAAACTAGGACATTTTTTCTTTGGGCCAAATCACAAATCAGAGGAAAAAGGCTAAGCTAAAAGGGTTTTACAAAAAATGTCAATCAGTAGTTACAAAACCAAGGAACTGATTCAGCCAGTGGCTTTTACAGAGCAAAGAATTGGCTGCCTATGAGTATTTGGAATCCCTTATGGGAGCAGAGCCATTGCAAACGTCCAGTTCCCGCAAGGGAAAGTCATGCATGGGTGGAACTGGAGATGTTTTATTTTCCTGTACATTGCACTGTACAAAGGAAGGGGAAAGGAAAATTTGAGAATTGCCACACTATATGATACATTAATTTATTTAGTGTTGTGTTGTTTTCTGTCAATGATTATTGCGTAAAGAAAATGATTGAATGCTGTAGGATACATAAATATAGGTATATATACATCTATAGATATACTTCCACATTTCTTGTTCTGTTGTACCAGAATTCTTGCCCCCGAAGGCAAACAGTCACACTGTAGCACAATTTGAATCAACAGCCTGAAGACTTCAGGATAGGGCAAGTGCCATCAGTGAATAACTAAGTATGATTCTGAACATCATTGACACCTTTTTTTTTGACAAATAGTCATTTTTATGACACAAATCTCCATTCTTTGGATCATCATCCACACTGCATTATTCAGCAACCACCTGGGTGTCTTAAAATCTCCCTCAGAATCAGGATCTTAAAATAATACATACCTCATGTGTAAAGGAATCTGCCCGCAAAAGCATATTTAGTTTCAAAACAAAATAGGAAATGAAGAAACATAGAAATAAAACAAAACAGAAAAGAGGGGGGAAAAATAATCCAGGTCAGTCTTTTGCTACCTAAAGTTTTCTGAGCTTTTCATTTAAATCAAATAAACACATCAACAATTGTTGCAGAACGGCTCCAAGAGCAAGACCTCAGATCTTTGTAGGCATTGTGCGAGCAAAGCAAAGTGTAGGCCTCACATGTACGTGATTTAAGCTGAAGGGTAGAGAGGAATTCTTTGTTTAAAGGAAGAGGGCATGTGAACTGTTCAGCCTGCACAGGTGGGTTGGCTTAGCTTCAAGGACAGAGGGAAAGCAGCTAAGGCTGAAGAAAAACATACCAGCCAGATAAGATACTCCGGGATGGGAAACAAGAGAACATCTGCATGTGGGATGTGAGAGACGTGACAGAGCTTGGTCTGCAGTCAGGCTGTTACCGTTCGCATGATAGAAACAATGTACTCCAATTAGAAGAGTTTAGGGGCGCGTGGACACTGTTAGTTAGCCAATAGAAAATGTAGGTGTAATTGACACTATGATATATAAGTGGTGTGCAACACGAATAAGGCAGAAGCTTGCTTATCACTCATATTGGGTTGGCGTGTCTTGCTTCTCCTCACCGCCGGCAAACAATATGTGCTGGGATAGGAGTTGTGTTTGATTTATGTCTCAGATTTTCATAAAACTAAAGGCCTCGTAGGAGATCCTTAGCACCTTCCTTGCACTGATCCCAGCAGAGCTGGAAGACAATCAGTATGATGGAGACAGTGTTCTGCCCATTGGTGCAGTGTGCTTCTCACACCCACTGTGACTTCCTGGCACAGTCCCTTCCCTTCTCATGCTCATTTAACTAAATCCCCATTACTAACACTGAGAAATCAGTAGTCAGCCTCAATTTAGAGTGCATAAGAGGGGGAACCAACTTAGGGAATTGTTGCCTCCAGTACACCTGCAGTCAAATACTCTAAAACTTTGCTTAGATCAGTACATTAGAATTGCAAAGAACATTTGCTGTCTCTGGGGCTTGATCATCTATACTGTTATGCTTTTAGGATTGCCCCATATGCAGTTTTTATCCAGATGAACTACCACTCTTCAAGCAAGTCCTGTGCCTGTTTAGTATTTATCCAGAATAAGTTTAGAGGCAGTCACTGTGTTTGGATAGTAAAACAGGATAACACCATAGACCAGGAATCAGGCCATTCTGTCAGCTGGCTTTAGGCCACTGAATACCATTTGTGTCTACATTAATAAACAGAGCTGCGGAAGAATACATGAATAGCGTAGAGTAGACTTAACTAGACTATTTCAGGTTGAAGAGACCTAAACTAACAATCTGGTCCAACTGTCTGACCTTTCAGGGATGACCAAAAGTTAAGGAAAGTCATTAAGGGCATTATCCAAAGGCCTTTATAAAACTGACAGACTTGGGGCATTGACCACCTCTCCAGGAAGCCTTTTCTATTATGTTACCATCCTTGCAGTAAAGAAATGCTTCCTAAATGTGAAGTCTGAAATTCCCTTGGTGAAGCTTCGTACCATTCCCTCACATATTCTCTCACTGAATACCAGGAAGAAGAGATCAGCTCCTCCCTCTCCACTTCCCCTCCTCAGGAAACTGTAGGGAAAAATGAAGTTGTTACAAACAGAAGTGGATCTATAAAGAGAGGAGGATTGAATGTTCACACTAAACCTGCATACAAATAGTAATCATTAGAAAAAGAGGAAAAAGGAAAAAAATTACTATTGCCTATGTAAGGGTAATACATTTGCAATTCTGACCTGTGTACTTCTGGATATGGTGTTAAACAAGAAATGACTGAGTATATCAGGTGGTCCCTCAAGAATATGTAATGTTGCTTGATTTTCTGTCAACAGGAAATCCCCTTGTAGAAATCATGCTAGAAAAAGAAAGATTACAGTCTTTGTACAAAACTTCTTTGTGTTAGATGACCAAAATTCAAAGAACAAAGATTTGTTTAAAAATAATTTTAATAATAATCTAGCCCATAGTCTGTCAATTGAAAAAAAAAAAGTGTTCTTAAGATAAAAATCACTGCTCAAACAAACATACCAATGGAAAATATGCATTATAAATTAAAACAAATTATAGGATCAAATAAACTGAACCTTAACTTTGTAGTGTAAGGTTATCACAAATAGCTGTTTTGCTAGATATACAAATAGAACAGGGTGAAATACTCCTGTGGAACATTATGCAAAATTAAACACAAGTAGGTGTCATTAAAAGGAAAAAAAAGAGAGAGAAAAATCAGTTTAGTTGCACTGAACTAGGACCAGTTGTTTTGCCAAAATCATCAGGCCGTAGAATTGTAAAAGTTTACATCAGGAACTTTTCAGGTCCCAAACACTTTAGTTATTAAGCTAGGTGGTAGAAAGTTGTTACCAAGTTTTGGTAGACCTAGTTGTTATCTAAATACATAGCTAGTCCAGATAATGTTAAGAATTTGAAATCAATTTAGGAAAATAAGATATGACATGCTACTGTTTTAGAACTTGTGCAAAAAACATAATTCCAGTCAAAAATTTGAAAGTCTTTATTTAATTCCCTTTTATAGTAATTAAATGTTGAAGCTACAAGTTTAAACTCGAATGCTTGAAGAATCTTTTATATCTCTTGAAGTATTTTTTGAGGATGTTTGTTTTATCACTGAGGACGAAGTATGGATAATGTTCTGAACATATGTTTGCCTCTCCTCTGTCTTCCCTCATTTCAGCTGGATTAATGGTATTCATATGAACTGATTCCCAGCATTTCTAACACTTACCTTCTCCCAAGCTCTGCTAGAAAAAAGGTTAGTATGCTCCAGTAGTTCTATCCCTTGAAAATGACACCTTTCAATTGCACATGCAAATTACAAAAAGATCACCTTCCTGGTGGTAAGTGAATATTTATTCCTCAGACTGCTTCTGCAGTAGGAAAGAACATTGTACTTCTGAGAACAGGGCCTTTTGCTTGTTCTTCCATTTTGCATTATTTGCATCCTTGCTCACTCCAGATACTGTACTAAATCCATGTTATACTCTTTCCTCTAAAGTTTGTATTCCTCTCTATCCAGAAAGTCTGGAGGTTTACAAATGAAGACTATGTTATAAATTATGGATTAGATATCAGATGTAAAGATAAGATGACTGAATAACTTCTTCTATAAAATTATGGTATAGTTTCAGATAGAAAATCTTCTAGGTATTATTATTAAATATAGAAGCACTCTGTCATTCCATCATATCTGAACTAATTTCTCAGTCATAGATTTAGCATAATTTTTGTTGCATTTTTTTAACAGGTTTTTTGTTCGTATATGTCTTGTTACTCAAGCACTGTAGGTGTTTTCAGAAATAGCAGCCAAAAAGTCCTTGCAAAATACAGTTTCCCATACATAAAACTGAGATAAATTTTTATTACTTAGGGTTTATTTTACTGTAATTGACATCTGATCCTTTCATGACGTCATTAACATTCATAAAAATCATCCCAGGAAAGTTCCTGATGAAGCTGCAGAAGTTTCCTCTGCACTGATGTTCTCTAAGAAGTCCCAGACGGACTATCATACTGAGTTGCATGCACCTACTGAGATATGTGTAAGTTGAATGTTCACAATAGCTTCCTTTCCTAACAGCTCTCTTCAATTCTTTTCTATGCACTTGGCTGGTTTTGTAGTTTAAAAGCTATTTGCTTTGACCCAGTGTGGCAACAGAGATCTCACTTCCAAAACTAGGTATGATTATAGCAGAAAAGATGAATTGAAGATGCTTACTGTTTATTTAAACTCATCCTTGTTGACATCTGTTCCCATCAGCATTGAGTTGGGCAATGAAATATTAATTGCTTTATAATTTCTGTCAAAAATTCCCTCACAAATTATATGTCCCTATTTTAAAAGTAATATCTGACACATGAGAGACATTAAGTCTTATTTGGTTTATTTGAAATTTTATAGATGGGATTTTAATTTCAGAAGTAATTTGGTAGTTTTTTAGTTGATTGCATGGCTGTTGAGTTCACAAATTACTGCTTGCAGCTGTTTTTGCAGTTCTTCCTCAGGGTTAAGCTGTTCAGAAGGAAATTATCGTGTTTTAATTAAATCTAATAGGAAATAGAACAAAACTGTTTTTGTGGGGTTTTTTAAGTTTCAAAATATTTATATTTGATAATTATTTAGAAATTTGTTCATGCAATAAGTCTATTTATTGTAAATTTATTGCACTTTTAATTTCAAGTTGCATTTCACACCTTAAACAGGATTTGTACAAGTGATTGAGAGACTGCTTACAAGAAGTTTTAACATTTTGAAGTGGTCACAGACTTGGCTCTTAAAGAGACTGCAGTAGGAGGAAACTTTGCTGGAGAAAGCTAACAGTATGGCTCCTAATCAGGCTGCGAACAGGAACTTGGAATAAAAACAAAGAGTTTCCAAAGCCACACAATCTTAGCAACATTTTAGGAAAGCATATTTATTCTTCAGAACTTTATTATTGGATGATATCTCTTAGATACAGAAGACTTATTAGATTATTAAGGCAATCATCCCAATGTTTATGTCCTGTTTGAACCCCTTCTGATTATAAAGATAGCCTAAGGTTAAGATAAAATGATCCCTTACAAGTTTTGGCATTCTTGATGCACTGATACTCCCACTCACATCTTATTCCACACTCTATGATTAATACAATGGATATTTTCATAGAGAATCACCAAGACTTTAGGACAGATAAATGCTGGGAAGTCTTGTGCTTTCAGAGACTTTCATATGCAGATATTAGAGTGAAACAGATCTTTAATTTCTTCTTTAGTTACATTCCTCCCTGATAAATAATATTCTAATTACTAGACAATTCCTTTGCTTACCACAAAAATTACGCAATTCCTGTAATTCTTCACCACAGCTGATTTTTTTTGTCATAAGCACAAATCTCTCTTCCATTCCCTTGACATCTTCTGTTTGGGTCTGATGATTCCCTGTAAAATGTTGCAATGATCCTGACTGGGCAACCATTGTACACCAAGGAGGTAATGAGTGTTGGTTCTCCCAGCAGCTCCTGGGAGAACCCCTGGCCTATGCTGGGCTCCACTGCCCATGCCCTCAGGCTGTGTTGGGCATTCCATAGCCCCTGTCTTTCAGGATGAGCTTGGCCAGCTCCTTGTGAAAGGAGCCTGCATGTTTCTCCCACACGGTATGGATGGCTGCACCACCTTGGTGTCCTTGCTTTTATCTAAAAGTGCTACAAGAAGTTCTTATATAAGCACCCTTTCTGTTTTACAGTAGAAGTGATGAACAGTTATTTTCTTGTAAGAAAAGCCAATAATTGGTCAAATTATCAAAATTGGATAATGATTTTTATGGATGGGGTCTGCATGGTGTGCTGTGCCCTGACAGTTAAACCATTCAATGCGACATTATTCAGGGTTTTCAGTATCCAAAAGGATGTAAAATTATCCACACTTTTCTTTTTCTATAGTGTTAGCCCAAAATCCCACCATTTGAATGATACTTTACGAGTCTTTTCTTACTTGGATCATAAGGAACCAGCATCTCCTGGTCCAAAACACATCCAAAATACCTACTATTCCACAAGAACCACAAGGCATATGGAACCTGAAAGTCTCTTTAGCAGCCAGTTACATAAAAAATTTGACTATAATTCCTGCAGGCATCTGTGGATGTTTTCTCAATATTTCCAGAACACTTATACCTGCTGCTTGTTTGAAAAAATGGTTTTGTTTTTTTTTTCTAATAGGTGTCAGTGAAAATTCTACAGAAAGAAAAAAAATACACCTTTTTTTTTATTGTAGTTTGCATACTGTTTGTATTATATTGATGGTTTAACTTAGTATCATGAAGAAATAAGAATCAAGTCAGTTTAAATGATTTTGAGATTTATTTTACTTAATTTCTCATAACATAGAGCCATTATATTAAGAATCTGATTAGTATGTTCCCTTCACACTTCTGTCACCAGCCATTTTTGCAAGTTCTTTATTGATTGCAGTTAACACAAGGGAAAAGCATCATGAAGTGGCATAGGCTTTTGCCCAGTCATGCTGAAAAGCACGTCCTATTTGCGTCACATCGGAAACTTGGAAGGTGAAAAGGTGCTAATTTTTCAGGTCCACGACTTTTCAGAGTGTAAATCCTTTTCAACGCATCCTCCATCAGAACAAAGGGCATATATTTTTTCCTACCAGATCTTTTATGTGGTGCATAAAGCCCTATATGAACCCAATATATGGATTACATGGATTCCAGATTTTTGTGATTTTAAATACACATAAAGTTGGCTTAAGAGAAAGAGAGCGTGCTCGTGGTCTAACCTGGGATGGAAAACTGAGATGAAAGATTAAGTAATGTCCATTATTTCAGTTGGGTTTTTTCCCTGGAGAATGGGAAAAGGAGACTATCCATTCCTAAACTTTTACACTTCACACTTTGCAGGCTCAATTTTACAGTCAGATTCTTCAGAAGATCCTTTTCTATAAATATCCACATCTTTGTCTTTTTCAATCTCCTTTTTCAGATTGCATCCATTTTCTTAACTTCCTTTTAGAACTCATGTTTTCAGGATAACCTCCTCACTTTCTTTCAAGCCTCTTTACTTAGGAGACACAGAGGTTACTAGCTGACAGCTCCTGCAGGTCCTGATAAAGACAGGAAGATCATCCTCAGTTGCTTTATTTCACTGTCCACACAGTCTAAACAAACAAAAACCCTCCCAAGAATACCTGTATCACTTTCTCAAAATGCCTTACTGAAATGAGGTTTAGATGGAAATAAAGCATTCTGTTCACAAATTTTAGGCTATTTCCTAAGCACACTGTAAAACACGGTTCAACAGTCTTACCGGTTTTCAATAGTACTGACAGCCAAGCTCCTCAGAAAGACCTGGAACTTAATAAAAACTATTTATTTTAAAACGCCACTTCCAGTCTTCTATGCACGTGTTTCTGTGTGTTTTCAATTAAAGATTATATATTGGTTCCTTCAGGTTTACCCTTACTCTGCATTCAAAATACAAAATAACACAGATTCTAATTTTAAGCAAATAAAACATATTAAACATTGTGTAAGAGCATTTGCAAAACTATTGTTTAAAAAAGTCTAGAATGACAACAGCTGGAAAATATTGTGTCTAAACACAATTTAGCCTATAAGAAACATTTTCATGGGGCAGAGGTAATTTTTACATGAAATTAACAGAGCAGAACTCAACTACAAAAGCGATACTGAACCACAGGACTAAAACAGACATGCTGTCCTGCCACATAAATTCATCACTGCTAGAGGAAACTGAATAGCTGTTGTTCTTTTCTTCATGAATTTATGCCAAGCAACTAACTCAAGAGACAGCTGAGATATTTATTTATCTATTTCTCTAGAAAGAGATTTTACAATGTTATCAGAAATGCATGGAATATCTAAGAGTCTTACGGAAAAAGGTCACTATCACATTTCCAGATCAGTGACTTCAAAAGCCAGAGCCTGAAAAGATAGAATATACTATGTTGCATATAGGTAAGGATTTGCATACAAAGGACTTTGCACAATTTCTTACTCAATTTTCAAATTTTCTGTCATAATTCATTCCCCACTATCAGTTATAAAACCTAATTATTAAAACTGTAACTATTTAAAGCTAAATTGACAATTACCTGCACTGAAAAATCTTGCACTTTTAATATTTCAGCTAAAAATGTGTCTGAGTTATTTCATTTATTTATTCTTGTAATCCAGAAGGAATTTCCTCTCTTTCCATATAATGGTTGAAGCAAATATAATAAAAGTTATTAAAGCAGCAAATGATAACCAACTTCAATGCCAGCATAGCATTTGCACACTTTCAAAAGAATTAATTATTTCTCATTGCCTTTTTTTACCTACTGTGGAATCCTTAAATGTGCTTTTGAATACAGGTTTTGAAAGTGTCAGACAGTCATAGAAGCTCCATTTATAGCCTTGGCATATCTTCTTGTCTAAAGGACACAGGTTTTTTTCAGACAGTCTAGGCTACACCTAGACTCAACACATGCCTTCCCACCACTCCCAGGCAAGCCAGCTTGGGCTTAGTTTTGGTTGCTATAGATTTCACTGAAACTCTTGTCTTAAAACTATGAAACTGAATAAAATTCACCACTTTGGCTCTCAAAGTGTTCTATTGTATAGTTGGCCAGGGTGAAATATAAATGCTGACTTAAATCTCCCTTAAAGAATTACTGGAGAAAGTGAAGGCACAAACCCATTCTTCCATTCAAGCCTTCTCCAGTTCCACCTGGGCATTCAGAGCGCTGTTCTTGCCCAGAAGCTCTAGAAACACCTGAACTCGTGCAGGAATTTGTACTCAGAGGCAGCACATCCTTTTTGATATGTACCGCATGACTTTACCAGGCCCAGTTGGTACAACCTAAGCCACTCTTAGAACAAATTATTATTATTTTTTTTTTTAATCTCCACATTTTCATTTTGAAAAATGAAATACTATATTTTGTGTTAACCATGTTTTGTCGTATTAAAGTTCCTTCCTTCCAATACAGTAATAGTTTTACAGGTATTCCTAGTAACTCTTAGTAATGTCAGCTATACCATAGCTGAAATTAAGACCCAAGGTCTAAACAGCAAACCAGTAAAATCTTATGTCGTGTTGGCTGAGAGCTAAATACTGAATGCTGTTCCAGAAATGTTATTCTGGAAAAGGAGCTGTGTCACTGGATATTCCACATAATTGTGAGCTTCATTCAACCGAGTAATGACTCACCTAGAATTACATGTTCATATACAAGAAACATTTGCCAACAAAAGAACCAGGCTCTCAATGTGTGCCACCGAGGAAAATAGTTTTAATTGTAGAATAGTGATTTTTCAGTACAGCTGCAGGGCAAGACACAAATGTAAAATTAAAGAAGGCTTGCACTGCCTTTTATATGAACATTTTCAAGTGAAAAATCAAGGATTTATAACAAAAGAACATGTAATGCAATTGAAAAAGACAATGCTCTTTATTGATCTGACATCAGAATTCTTTTTCAGTGGCATTTCAACACACAAATTAAGAGTCAGAATAGAAGACACGCATCTTTAGGTACTGATTTGCCAGTGAAAAATGGAGGCAATCACAAGAGGCTGTAGGTCACCTCCCACAGCTGCAGTACTCTGCAAGTGATAGGAAGGCATGTCTGCAAGCTCCACTGTTCAGACCAGGGGTGCATTTTGTCCCTGTGACAGCTTCGGTGGCTGGAAGGTCCACAGGAATTATTCAAAGGTAGAACTATTATGCATATTCTTGACCACCTCCTTATGGCCTTATTTATCTGTGATTCTGAGCCGGATTTTGGGCAGCAGTCAACCAGGAGAGAAAGACCTGTAAAGTGAAGTCTACCAATTCCATTCACAGTCACAGTCAGTACGCCAATGACATCTTTCCAAAGCACTTGTTAATGTTACTCATAGTTAAAGCCAAGAGTTGTCATGGGGACATCATAAAAGATTTGTTCAAGTCAGTTTCACAAGTCGTTAGCTATCAGCTGAAATTCCTATTTCCCTAACTCAAATTTAAGCCATTAAATCATCCTGCTCTCAACTGAAAAAAGAAGACAAAAATAACCCCTCCAAAGCAGAAGCACACTCTTACTTTTTCATTAATTTACATCCTTGCACTTAAACCTTCCAAACTAAAGAGATCCCAGAATATTGGGGAATGTGAATCTGTAACTTCTTCCTCTGCGAGGGAAGCTTTAACTGAGAAAGCATGGCATGTAAATCTATTTTATATTTAATAGGTGCCATTGTATTTCTGTGCCCTGAAAGTTTACATGCATAAAACCAATACAGGAACTATGTTCCCTAAGCAATGGAGAAAAAAATTTCCAAATAAATAAACACCACAAGTGTGAGAAAATATGAAAAATTATTTATATTGAATAATACATGATTTTTTCATGTATCTATGATATAAGAATATCAATTGTAACTGCAAATTTTTAAAATTTTGTTCAACTATTCTTCACAAGTCATAAAACATGGAGGAAAAAACCACACAGCTGTTTCCCCAAGAGGAATTAAGACACTTGGCAGGTACTTGAGTCATTCACACACACAGATAATTTTGTCTGTTTTACAGTGTATTAAAATCAGTTCAAATAACCCACTATTTTATTTGCTTGGAAGGAAATAGTTTATCATTCTTCTGTCTATATAAGCACCCAGGACAAAAGGGACAGTCACTTGAGTTGGGTTTTTTGTACTGGGGAGGCAGAAATGGGCAGCTCATCAATGCAGAAAATTAGGGAAGGAAACATTGTGATGGATGCAGAAGAAATGCAAAAGACAAGCAACAAGGCTGGCCAGGAGAAATATTGATAGGAACATGTCAGGAACATTAAAGCAGAGAGAAAGATGGGGAAGTAGACTTCCGTAGGTCACAAAATTTTGCAGAATTTCAACTCTGAAATCATAAACACTTGAGACACATTTAAGGTAATACTTGGTAGGGTTTGGAGCCAGCAGCAAGGCATAGAAAAACCAAACAACGTTTTCTTTATGCAATGTACGGTATATAGAGAGTTGTTTATATAGTATAGCCACCCATTGCATAGTACTTTTCATGTAAAGTAAAGCTATTTCAAATTCCAAAACAAGGAATTGGGGCACAACGGAGGAATTCAAGCTGGATGCGGGAAAGTAGTTTAGCATTATGGTCAGAAGCAAGGAAAAGGAGAATAATAAACCTAGAAATGATGTATGGAGGGGAAAACCAGCATATTTTCCAAGGGAGAATTTCTAACTAGTCAAGAAGGCCATGAAGAGTGAATTAGAGATAACTCCTAGCCCTGAGGTGTCAGATGTATTAAAACAAGCACCACTCTTCAAACTGAGAAGGTTGAGGAGCAATTGCCCCCAAATTGTCTACCCATACATTGCCATTTAAGCATACCAGAAAACTTAGTGAAATAAAAAATAAAATAAAATAAAATAGAATAATAATAAAAAAACTCCTGCATCAACAACAACAAAAAACAGAGGATGACTGAGAAGAAGGTGAACTCGAAATGGTGACAAACTTTTCAAACACCACCACCAAAGACAGGACAATTATACTACTGCCTGTAGCCTGTATTGATGATAATAAGAATGGCATTATACTAAATAGGAATTGACAATGTCTTACCAAAAGAATGGACCAAAACCCCTGTCCCCTTGTTCCATATACATTCTGATTCTGAAATTCCAGGATTCGGTTATAAGACTGATACACACGTGTGTGGAGAAAGCAAACATTTATGTAATGTGAAGACACTAGTTAATCTTGGGTAATGGAGCTCTTTGTGCAGGTAGCCAAAGGTTTCAAAATCATGAGTTAAAGTCAGGAAATTTATGTGGAATTTACATTTTCTGCAACAAATTTTTTTCTCAAACACAAAGTTAGCATCAGAAAGGCATATTATGTGTTCATTTATTTATAAATCATTTTCTTGACCTCTTTTCTTGAGGAAAAGACCAGGTTTAGGTGCAGCCTAGTTAACTATTTCAGCAGGTGTAATCAACTAGTTAACAGCTAAAAGCACACATCATTTTGGAAGACCATTAGAAAGACTTTGGATCTCACCTGAGAAATTCTCACAGAGAAAAAAATTATTTTTAATGAAATGATACACTGAAATAACTGAAAGGTGAGTCAGAAAAGCACCTCTTGACTCATACCTGTTAGGAATTACATCTCTATTGGGAACAATGCTATATTGAAGGCAGTGGGCAACCCTTTGAAAGCACAACTTCATTATCAACACAAGAAACATTAATTGTAAAGATTTAGGAAGTCGAAAGGTTAAGAAAAGTGAAAAGAACCAGAAAATTACAAAGTTACCTTAGAGCTATTATCCTGTGGTTCAGTCTTGAAAAATTAAATATCAAGAACAGGAACTGACTCATTGAAATGTCACTATTTTTCTTTTCTCTAGAGGTAGTCGTTGTTGTACCAGAACCTTGGAGGGATAGAAGAAGTTTCTATGCAAGGGCCTGCAAATATTTTCCATATTATTACTGATGGATAACAGTAGTTGGTAAGATTTTACTATTGGTTTATCCAGAAGAATCCTCTCATTTGTCAATGTCAGCTCCTCTGTAAATCACAGCTAAGTTTAAATCAACTCTATTCATAAAAGACAGAAATAAACACATCCCTTAGGCAGATTCATTCATTTTAGATTGAAAATTTTCATTCTTACATTGTTACGTGTGCACAGATGTAGGCTTTAGCAGCCTTTGAAAGCTACTGGAGGTCTTCAAATTAGTGAAAAATTGAAGGGCAAAGATCAACGTCAAGAGGATGCATATGGAAGGAATTATCAACCAGCAAAAGAATATTTGACATCTCCAAAAGCCTGGAATTATATTTAAAGACTGACCATTTACTCTTTTGCATATAAGTCTTAATTTCTCTTTTTAATGATGTCTCAAAAATATTAGAACAAACATGTAAATAAAGCTCAAGACCAAGGGTGTTATTTGAATTAAACAAGTGGATACAAAGTTAGCATTTAGGCAATGTAATATAGCATTCACCCAAAATATTCACAGAATTCTTCTTTAAAAATTTTTTCCTAAGTCTCTGTGTCAAATATTCTAACATTAAAATCTTAAAGAGATTAAAGTTATACATAGTATAGAAGCACCAGTGCAAAGTGTGGGCAAAGAAATTAGAAGAAAATGGGTTAAAAATAAAGTACGTGTAATTACACCTTCTCAGCTACTTCTTTTTGAAAGCACTCCACCTTAGAGAAGATAAAATTTAACAGTGAGTCACCTCACATAATTCAGTTCCAGAATAACTTGCTTTTTGAAAGGGGAAGTAGTGATTTGGTATTAGGAACTAAAAATTACCTTGTGGAAAATACACTATTATACCTGCTATATAAAACGTCTGTATTAGAAAAAATATTAAAACTTAAATTCATTATGGAAAAGTAAAATAGATTAAAGGTGTGACTGAAAATTGACCTATGATCCCTCAGTCAAGCCACTGAATAGCCTCTACAACTAAGTGTCAGCTGCTCTTTATGTTCAGCATGAAAGAGTTGCTATGGAAAAATATCTAGATTGTTTTATTTGCTAGATCAAAGACTGATGATCAAATAAGGCACAGCTGTGATAGTGCATTATCACTGAGAAAACCAGCAATTTTTTTCTTTACTCAATAAAATGATGGACAAGAAGTCACATTAAAAACATTAAGGGAGTTGGCGTTTAATAATTTTTTCTGATGAAAAGAAAGCTAATCACCTTTACTTTAATAGGTGCCAAAAATGTATACAAATAAAATCTTTACTTTTTAAACATGAAAAACTATCTTATGGAGAATGGCAACTATACTTCCTTTAGCTATTGTAATATATGGTCAGCTGTATCTATGACTGCTGTCATAATGTGATGAATTTTGTTTATACCATGAAACGAACAAAAACCTTGGATGATTGCAGCAGATATATAAGCAAGCAATGAGAAAGTATGGAGACAACTGAAATAGTTCAACCTTCAAATGTTATCTACTCTAGTTCCAAATTAATATTTTCAGAGTGTCATTTGCCAATAAATTTTAGTTTTATTATTTTATACATTTATGGTATAGAAAAAGGGAGGTGATTTGGTTAAGGTCTTCATTTTAGAATTATGAAGCCAAGGAATGGGAGAAATACAATTTGTAGGATCTCATCTATCTTTAATCTTTAAAGGACTACTCAGCTCAGTGTTATACAAACAAAAAAAAAATTGTTGTCTTGTGACTACTGGCTGCATTGTCAGAATTCTGAACAATGGATTTTAAGAATTTTAAGGAGGAGCCTTTAAACCTTATTGATGTAGGAGACATCTAGAAACAGTGCCCTTGTTTTAATTCTTCATTTTAATAGCATACAACAACATTGAATGAAATACATCTCAGCTATAACATGATTTGTTATACTTAATATGGTCCCTTATATCTACCACATCATGTATCATCTCCTAATGATGAAATTATTGAAGCAGTTAACACGTTCTGATATAGTTATTATACTTACATAAGCTTCACTAAAATTACAAAAGGCAATACCAGCCTTCACACTTTACAAATGAAATTGAACATGTATTTCCAAAAAGGATATCTGGACCTACTGATTTGTGAATGATCACAGGATGTTTTTTGACAAATAATAAGTAATATCACATCATAGATTGCTGCTCACCTGTCATTCTTTTCCAGGATGCACAATTGAAATGATTATACAGAGATTATTTAATGTCCCTTTCCTTCCCTTTTTTTTTTTTTTTTTTTTTTGTGATTAATGATCTAATAATTAACTGCAATAGTTCATTATAAATCTCAGGGTACTATGTTCCTCAAAGGATTTTACAAAATTTTGAAGCTTGTTTTACAGAATGTTGATATTTTATAACAAACAGAAAGCACAGGGTCAGATTTAGTGAAGAATGAAGATCTCAGAAATCTTGAATGAAAATTCTTGGCATGAGTTCAGTTAAACATGTTGCTTTACTGTTTTTCCAAGCAGACACAGCTCCCTGGAAGTCACTAGCTCATCCAAGGATGGTACAACACCGAAAAAGCAGTCAGAGCTGGTAAACTCTGGGAAGAAGCCTGGAACATTCATCAAAACTCAGATACGTGCCACACTGTAAACAGGACATCAATAGAAATCTCTACCAGTTGTTCCCTCTCTCACAGGCAGAATTCCCACTATTTTGTGTATTTCTGTGACAGATCTCCTTGGCATTACACTAGGGATGCCATCAGCCCCTGCTTGAAAATAGCCATCCTCTCCTATTTTTTCAGAGACACAGGTTTAGTGATCGCAATGAACTTCCCAGTTAAAAAGAAAAACATCTTGATTTCATTGAATAATACCATGGCCTTGAGGGCTTATTTTATAACAGAAGTAGTGGATGCTAATGTTTAAATACACTTTCTGTATTATTTCATGAAGGAAGTTAGACAAAATTAATTCTTATTCACAAAATAATGGTTTTAAAGTTTCCAGGAACATAAATCTGAAATAAATTGTTCACAAATTTGTAGTTTATTGCAAGCAGCCTATAAAGATTCCCATTTATGTCAATTAGAAAAAATTATTGCACACAAGTAATAGTGTATGGTTTGCTTATAAGCAACATTAGAATTTTAAGGTTTTACCCAAGAAATATCATTATTAAGGATTTGATGGTCTAGCACAGATGTTAATTGTTTGCTGATGCTAAATGTAGCTGAGCAACTGAAAATTTATATATGATATTATCATGTGCTTACCTGACACAATCCTGTTTATTTTTCACATAATACGTTCAAATAATACTTTTGACTATAACAAAATAACTTTTAAATACACCTTTAGAAGGACACTAAAATAAAATTTCTTGAATAACTTACTAAAATCTCAATGCTTAAATATAAACCAATAATTTAAAAT
Organism: Dasyornis broadbenti; assembly: GCA_013397935.1. Taxonomy (NCBI): domain Eukaryota; kingdom Metazoa; phylum Chordata; class Aves; order Passeriformes; family Dasyornithidae; genus Dasyornis; species Dasyornis broadbenti. The sequence goes on along the minus strand of VZRN01005851.1, from coordinate 518,004 downwards.
AGTATTTATTGCACTGTTCTGTATATTTTCATGATATATCCAGAAGAGGCCGCCTAGATGATCAGAGGGATGGAGTACCTCTCCTACAAAGAAAGGCTGAAAGAACTGGATTTTTCAGCCTGGAGAAGAAAAGGCTTTGGCACCACCCGATTGCAGCTTTCCAGTACCTGAGGGGAGCCTACAAGTGAGTGTGTGCTCCATGGTCTAATGACAGAATATCCTGCTCAGGCAACATGAGGGAAAAGGATATGCTTGCTGATGAAAAGCACATTGGTCTCATCAGGGAAATTAACAGAAACTTGAAGGAATAGGTTTGAATCACGAAAAGTAATTTGTAAAATCTTTCAGGAACAATAGCTCTCTTAGGGTGCTCATTTTGTTCCACTGAGTATAAAGGCAGTTTCTATGAACATTTTATTGTGTGTATTTCAAATAAGAGCGGATGGCTCCTAGTCTCATTCTCAGGGCTGGATTCCTTCTAGCCTAATATGTAGGATATATGCTCAAGTACTGTTTTAAGTACACTGAGTCACCTCTTGTTGAACAGATGTTATGGTTCTTGATGGGAAGGCAGGAAGGGAAGCAGGTATGTGCATTCAGTTTCACATAAAGGTAAGGCTTTTTCTATGTTGTAAAGTACTGAAAAGAATGATTTTCACTTTCAATGGGTGAGTCAGTTCCTTGCAAGGGGGAGTCAGACTAAGCTATTGATAGGGACAACTTCAAGTTCCAGCCTTCTGCTGAAGGAGGAAGGGTCTCACATCTCCCAAGTACAAAAACTAGCCTCTTCCCTCTTCTGCTTGTTTATATACATTTAAAATGAAATTACATAGCACTAATTTATATCAGAGCACTGTGTGTTTTGCATGTAAGCTGCTGCCAAGGAAAGAGTTTTCGTTGAAGTGCTGGCAGGATATCATGCCTGTGGACAGGTATAAAAGTGACCAATGCCTCCAGAAAATAAAATGGGATTATTAAGAATTTTACTTCTAAATTTTTTGGCCAATAAATACCATCAACTCTTTTTAAAATTGAGAAGTCATACACCATTTATGGTGGCTTTTAATTTCTTGTTTCTCTCAGTCTCATTCAGACTGATTCAGTAACACAGAACACCAGTGGTAAGGGTTTTAATTGTTTCTGCACTTCTCTGCTTGCACAGGAATACATATGGATGTTTTCTTTTGGCAAAGTGAGGGGTGGTTTTAAAAAACATCAATGACTTCTAAAAGAGGGCATTATTTCATTTCTTGGATACTTTATACAGTTTTTCTTATGCAGTGTATTACCTGTGCTATCAAAAATAGAGCTGTCCTTTCACTTTGGTTCAATGAAATGCTATACTTGGAAGAATATAAGTTTTAAAGAGTGACAAGTTTTACTGAATAACTTCTAGACTGTGAGAGAAAGTCAATAAGCTATAATAAGACAACAGAAATGTTGATAATATAACAAATCCTTTAATAAAAATAGGAAAGAAATATAGACACAACATAAATTCAAAATACTTCTGTATGACACAAATATTTCTGCTGAATCTATTGAAAAAGAAGAAAAAAAAAAAGAAAAAAGGACCATTCCAACACCCTTAAATCACAGGGAAGTCTTCATATAGTAGAGATATACCACCTTGACAGTGATTTATAAGGATTTAACTATGGTTTCATTATTTCTCAGTATTTTACAAAGACATTATTGAACCCATACAGGATCTTTTGGACAGGAGATCATGAGCAAGTTTTCAATTTAAATGACCTTTCATGATCCTGACCGGGTAGAAAGAAGCACAGATGGCAACATTCAGGCATGAGTTCATTTGTCAGGAGTATAAAGCACAAAGCAGTTACTGAGTTTCGTTCCATACAGCCACATTAGAAAAAGAAGACTGCTATTATGGGAGTCCCTACCCTCTTTCTTGAACACCTTGAACTAAGAAATGGAAGGAGAGAAGATGTGAAATGTCATTAATGTTTTATCTGAAGAGTGACTGCAAAGAAAGGTGGTTATTTAGGCTGCTACCAGAAAAAAATATTAAAAATTCCCAATTGAAAGAAGTGACTAGCAAAAACGTGAAAGCCTCATATAGCTTTGATTGCAGCTAAAACTTAGCTAAACTTTACTATCAGTAAGTTATGCTGTATGAAGAATATCCAGAACTTAGCATAGTGTAGATTACTCAGTGGTAAGACACAATAAGAATGTGCAAAGGTACGCTTTGTTATGTATGTATTCAATTCACACCGACGTAGAGCAGTAGTTTCCTTGATATCCTTTTACTTACATACTTTATAATTTTCATTTTCCTACCTACTGCAGCACAAACTTTGCCTTCGCAAAGCACTGCAGTTGTGTGGTTTTTTCTTACTTGTAGAGATTTCTGTTCTTTTAGATAACCAATAAGTTTAGTTGCAATCACAACTAACATCAGCCTGTGAAAGTGAGTTGTAACTGTTGCCTGGGGATCCAATGAAAATAGGGCATACTGGAGAGAATTACACAAAAAGTATTAAAAGAGAGAACTTTCCTTTTAAGATGTATGTTCAGGTGCATAGCAGTTCTTCAGCAGGGGAAATACAAAGGAGACACTTAACTACCAAGATGACATAGCTTGCTGTTATTTTCTTTTACTACTAAAAGGCAGTGTCTTGAAAAAAAGAAAATTTACCCATACTAGCACATGGTTACAGCTAGAAGACAGCAGTTTAAAGGCACGGAGCATCACCCACTAATACAGAAAGGAAGTTTCTACTTACTGCTGCACGCAGCTGAGACTACAGGAAAGATTTAGGCAGAAAACTCATCTTTTCCCAGATTCAAATGTTGGTGAATTAGCTGGATCAACATCAAATATGATGAAATTTTGAAATGAAGAAAAGAGAGATATCCTTAAACAAGAGATATTTAGCTGCCATAGGTTAGCTGTCAGCTAAAGGGAATTAATTAATGAGAACTGCATCACCTTGCTCAGTATGCCAAGTAATTGCTTGATTACAGATTTTCTGGATGCCTAGGTTTCATCTTGGTTTCCTATCTACACCATTTCCAGAATGAATGCTGTACAGTTCCTGTCTCTAGAAGTAAGATTAAGTAATATCCAACAGTAGAAATATGCTTATGTCCATTTTCATCTATTCTGGTTTATGAGACTTTGTTTCAATAGAAGTTTATTTACTGTAGGAGATTTATACTACACAATACAACAAGGTTACGTTTAGAGTCAAGTTATAGGTCAGCTAGATTACAGGCAGCCACAATAAACCTAATGGCTTTAGAATGGCTTAATATATTCAAACAAATTATATGTTTGATTAGATAACAGCCATTGCAGTGACAGTAGTTGACCATTCTGCAATCACTGTGTAGGGCTTATGACTTTACTACTTTTTACATTCTCAGGATAATCATTAATGACAGCAATTCCCTCTGAATCAGGTATTATTTTAATGTAGACTACTATAACAATAATACATTTCTGAAGGTGGCTACCTCCTCATAGTGAAATAGTAACAGTAATTTTCCCGGTGAGATCATCTTTTCCTGCTCACCCAGCCTCCATGCAGTAAAAACACCTTTCCTGCTTTCATGCTGGATTGTTCTGACTGTAGGGGCGTGAGATTCCCCAGCACTCGATGCTGCCTGCAGCCTCACTATGTCTTGGAAGATTAAACAAGGTTCTGCATTTATGTACTCATGCCGTTCTCTATTCCCTGTCTAAGGAAGAACTGACTCAGCCAAGGGAATGGTGATGTAACAGCCAATATGCTTAAAAAGTCAATGATTAAACAACATTGCATTGCAGGAACGCAGCTATTCTTTTCTGTCTATAGCCTGCCTGTAAGATTTTATCCCTGAATCAGGCCTAAGTACAATTCTACCTTCTGGTAACAATGTAATCTATTCATTTTTTGCATGAAAATTATTTGTTCAGGTTGGGCTGTGAGTTAAGGAAAGGGAAAATCAGCTGCTTTATTATAATGAACGTATTTTGTAACACGAGCTCCCAAAAGAACTGGTTTTGTATCACACAGCACTGAAGAACACAAGACTGAAGGCTCCTGAAAAAAAAGGAAGCTTCCTGACGAGCTGTTCCCACCCTTGGAGCCACCCTGATATAGGGACTTCTCAAAAGGCCATCATCTTCTAGATTTTTAATCACCATCTAAAAAGTTTGGGCAGCCTTACCAGAACAAGGACTTTCCTTCCAGAGAGTGGGGGGATTTAGAAGTCCAAGCTCTACAGACCTGGCACCCACGTGTGCATCAGGAAACCTACAAATGTGGAAAGTTCACCTCGCTTTAGCTTTGACCTTCAGGTCTCTGCTGGGTTTTCTCCAAGGCAGTGTAGGCATGTTAGAAACCCACCAGCTGTAACCTGTGTATGAGTTTCTCAGGCGTTATAGATCCCAAGAGCCTCAGTCATGAAGCTACATGAAGTTAGTGGGTACAAACGGAGGTTGCCACTTCACTGGTATCACATTATACATTTTTATCCCCTCTGCCACCAACATCGATGCTCCTTTCTCCATGTGAGATGAACTCCAGTCTAAGGAACCCAAACTATACTGGCTTTTATAAATAAAAGTATGGAGTCATGTTCACAGGGATTTCTATTTATTTGGCGGGTATTTGCTTGCCTTTTGTTTTCAATCTTCATGGATGACTAATTTAGAACAAGAATAGTTAAAATTAAAAATATATGAAAATGAAGCTTCTACTTTAAAATGGAAGCTAGATAGAAAACTAACAAAGCAAATTAATATTACAACTGTCAGAACTGTAAATGACATAGAAGTGCTGTAAGATAAATAGTGTAGCTAATTCTTCTAAGTGTTAGACACTGTAAATCATTAAGATATTTTTTCTCTTAACAGAAGTATTTCAGCTGGGTGATGATTTTTCTGTAGAATTAAAATAATTCCCTGTAATGGAAAAATTGGGAAAAGAAATTAATTTTCCAAATACAGAGTTTTATTAAATAGTTTATCTGGAAAACCATTAACCTTCATAACATTCTTATGATGTTCCCCAGAATTCTTACACTATGGCTTTCTTTCTAAATCACCTCTTTGCTTGTAATTATTTCTAAGAACTGTTAGTAAAGTATTTAATCAATGCTAATTTTCAAAGCAGACTATTTAAAGAATATGTTGATATATTGACTGAGGAAAGTGTGAGCAGAAAAACTAAAGAATCTGGGCACCTAACCCAAGTTTCAGAGCACATATGCCTTTAAACTATGTTTCTTCTATGATTAAAGCTAAGCAAATCTACTTTATATATTAGCTTTGTAATGCATTGCTAAACCACAACAAAACATCGCATGGACATTGTGATTCAATCTATATCTAGGTCATATCAATATGAATTAGTTTAATTCTGGTTTAAATCAATATTGTAAATCTCTCCTAAATCTTTCCTAATCTTTCCACAGGGCTTTACAGGTTTTTAACAAAATTACTTCAAAATGTGTTCTTGTCAAACCTACGTGGCTTTCAAATGCAAGTAAAGATGCTTGAAACTCAGAGTAACCCTCTCACAGGGTTTCAGAGCTGTGAGATGAAATCAAATCATATTCAAGATTTAAAGCCACAGGCAATTAAAAAAGGAAGGAGAAGGAATTCTTGCTGTAACAACATCAGCTTTGATACCAGTGTCTGCTGCTTTCCAATCAGGGTGGTGTAAGGAAGCCTGTGCAAGGAGAGAATCATCCCTAGCTCTCATAGCACTCAAGTACCAGAATCTTCTGCCGTTCTTCGTTTTCCCTTCCTTCACAGGAAGGGGGAAAAGAATTCAAAAGCACTGAAAAAGCTGGGTTAATAAATTCCCTCAGATACTGAGAAGCTCTAAAAAGCTTTTAGCTGTTCTGAAACACCACCAAGAAATCCATATAGGCCCATTATCAGGAAGGGCACAGAACAGACCATATGCAGTTGTTTAAAAGATACTTATTAAAACAAAAAAAAGTAGTGATACACCTGTTCAAGAAAAGACTAATCCATTATGTCTGAGATGTTTTCAGGCACATTATAGTCTACTGAAATGTCAAGAATAAACATTAGCAGCTAGGCAGATGGAATTCATGCTGAGAGAGTAATGCAATGTCCAGTACAGTTAAACCACAAAGAATAGTAACTACCAAATTGCAACATGATATTTGCCTGTGCTCAGAGCTCAGTAGGAAATCCAGAAGCAAGTTCTGCCGCTGTGATTATGCACTGTTTAGAGCTCTTATTTAGTTGCTTTGCTCATGGAGCGTTGCAGGATCCTTAATGGACCCTCAATCAGCTGACTGCCAGATTTTCCAGTGCAAAGAAGGTTTGAGAAACACTGCACCATCTCACCCCCACATACACAGCCTAAACCACCCCACCTCTTCAAGTGTCCTGCAAACAAGTTTGCCTTATGTCAGGGATCTTTGCTTGAAGTTTTTTTCTGCATCTCACCCACTTATGATCAGCTGAATGGCACATAGGGACCGTATTTAGATTAGTGAATCTGGCCCTTAATTTCTAAATGCTGTCATCTGATTTGGCTTTCTATAGCCCCATTGATATGATGTAAACTAATCCAAAACTTCTGCCTTTGCTACTTTGTATTTTCAGGATCGTTTGTAAATGATTCTTTCAAAAATCAACTCCTTTTATCAACTCTGGGCACACTTCTTAGAAAAATTGTCTTTTTACTATTGTTTCTGATGAGATAGCTCTAAATCTAAGCCTTCATACCTTTTACACTCGTCATACAATAGCTTATCCTCTGATACCCTGTGATTAGAGAGAGATAATATCTACATCTCCTTTTCATGAGTTCTAATGCAGAAGTTTACAAAGGTAAATAGAGGTTAATTACCTGAAGATTAGTTGAGTAATACAACTGTAACGAAAAAGGCTTAATAAAATCATGTTGAGTCATATACTGAATTAACTAAAAAGGGGATTTTGTTGCTTTTAAAATTTCACATGGGGAACCTTCAAAAAAGAACACACTCACTTCCAAATCTTAATAGCTCCTATTGTTCTCTTTCTTAGACTATCTTCAATATACCTCAGTACATACTGGGCATAGTTTTTCAAGAAAACTGCTCACCATATAGCTCATAGCTCACAACTAATTATTAGTTTCCAGAGTAACATAGTATTAATATCAAAGTACATATAAGCAGTATGGTTTCCTTTCAAGAAATTTAAATTACACTCTACTTTTAAATAGGATATGGAAGTTTATCGTTTTTACACTGAACGAATTCTTTTAGGGTATGCTGTAAGCTTTGTTAATTTTTTTTACTACTTCGATAAAAATATTTTTTATTTTTATCTTTTTATTTATAAAAACAATAAGGCATGTCCTTCTCAGTGCAGCATAACTTTTCTTTTTTCCATTTTGGAATTTAGCTGACTGAGGAACTGTTCTGAGGCATTTCATCCAACAACATTGTATGTCTTCAACAAAACACACTCAAGACATGACTAGAATCTGCTTTGCCTTGGCTACAGAAGTAGCATCCTCTTTAGAATTGTAGGATATGATTCCTCTCCCACATGGACATCTTTTGATTGTTACATGGAGAGGTTACATTAAAGAGTCTTTCTTTAAACAGACCACTCAGGCTTTTATCTAAATCCTTTATATGAGCACTCGGAGAAATGATTTTACAGCACTTACCCACACAGCGTTTGAAATTAGAAAAGCTGTTGCACAGTTGGCGTATGAAAGCCAGTAACAAAGTACCTGCACAAACCACAAAAATTTTGGTGCATCTTTACACAAATACATCCACATAGAAAATGATGGTATAAAGGAGAATAGTGTTTTAAAGTAAAGGAGATTAAAAATCAATTGGCTTGCTTGTGGTTTTTTTCCTATATTTATGACAGGCTGAGCAGTACCTTTAAAAAATATGATAAGATTCTATTCCATTTGGTTAGGCTTCTTGAATGAGATTTTATGAGTATTTACATGAATTTCATTAGGAAATTTTTTAATATGTTCTGTATTTTAAATACTCAGGTTCTATAATTAGCCGGCCAATCATATACTAACTGGGTTCTAGTTCAAAACAAAGCAAATATCTAAACTTGCTTAACCTAAACAAGGGCTGCAGAGCATTTGAACTATTCCTTTAGGTTTTGCCTTATAATATATTGAGCAATAATTTCATCAAAAATAACAGGGAACCTCTTTAGGACATCAACACATTTTAGCTGAGGCTTTTTAAAAATCACTGCAACAGAACACAACATAATCAATAACTTTAATTATTTGTTGCCTGTACCGAAGTATGCATTTGAAAAATGTAAATACAGTACTACTTAGATCAGTATAGTTAAGTTAGGCTGGAGCCATCCTAAAGAATTCTTCGCCTATATACTCTTCTCCTGAGTATATGGATGTGTGAATTAACAGAGTTATGATTTTTTTGGCTGATTTGTTGCTGAACCAGCAGAAAGGAAAAGCCAAGCCAAGGATACTTTATGTCTTTCCAAAACTGCTGTTAAATGCCTTATCAAATGTTTTGAGTGGGATTACTTCTTGTATAGTTAACACTGAACTTTTTCATAAGGAAATATTAGCAATATACTGTAAAGAAATTTGGACTTTTTTCTCATTACAATAATTGCAAAAGAACTGGGAGAGAAAATTACACTACCTAATGGATTTCTTCTTTTCTCTACACCTTCAGGAACATAACCATCTGCCTCCATCCACACCTCCCCCCTGAAAAAGCTACTAGCTGCAATACATGGTCACCTGTTAGCACTTTTTATGCTATAAAAATTGAGTGAAGGAATCCAAAGATTCATTGTTGAACCTTTAAGCCCAACCAGAAATGGAAATATTTGTACTTAAAACTGCCTTTGTCTGAAAATATCAAAAAAATCAACTTTCCTCAGCATCAAGTGACAACACATAGAGATTTTGGGTTATTGTACCCAGTGTTCTACATTATTACCCCATAACACTAATGAAAGTTGCTAAGAAGGCCTGGAAAACATATTCCCAACCAGGATATGTAGTCAGTAAATCCTAGAGAAGCAATCTGAAGGAGAGCAAGAAGAAAAGTGGTAGAAGAAAAGTGTGTAAACAGAGGAAAATGTCTTCCTACTGTTGCTATAAAACAAAGGTACAATAAAAGTGGTCATTGAACACAAGTAACAGAATCTACCACCTGAAGTGACAAATTTTAGCAATAATTTTCAAATGTAGCAGTGTCTAAACAAGACTCTGTGCCTACTATTAAAATGTAAATGATGGGAAACATTGTAGTGGTGGCTGTGGTTTTTATGACAGTCTTCCCTTCCAGTCTGAATATGAATACACTTTTGCATTTACCACATTTTATTATTGCTTATAAAAAAATTAATAGAAGTACAGACTCACCAATTACCTTAGTAAACCTGAGCACATTCCTATTTTTCTTTCTAATCCTCTTATCTTCAGTGTTAAACTGCAATAAAACAGTAAGTGTATACTTCAGACATCAAAATTCATCTCCAACTTCCCATCAAATTAAAATTGCACACCATTTTGCAATCCATCAGTCTTTTGATTGACACAGATTGTAGGCTTTCACACAGTAGGACTTGAACACAAGCCAAATGCATATCATACATTCACTGACTTGGCAGGAACATGGTTGCACTACTTGAAGCCCAGGCCAGTTTTGGGAGCTGATAACCCAGCCCTGCCCCTCAGTGCCTAAATTTCTTTTCAACATCTGTTATTCAGCAATGAATGCACTGGACTGTGAAAAACAGGTTCATATTATGTGAATGTTCTTGAAACCTCTGTTTGGGAATTTGCATCTGATGTATAGTTAAGTCCATGGCTGAAGCTGGCTGGAATCAGTTTCATCCGCTGAAGCAGCTGAGTTGAAAAACACATTCAGTGATATCAGCTGTTCCTTTTATACAGGTATGCAGATTACTTGAATTTCAACAGTCTGTTAGAATAGCTCTGGCAAAATTCC
>VZRN01005851.1:431131-507974 GCA_013397935.1 Dasyornis broadbenti | reverse complement strand
TTTTTAGATATATCTTTTGATTTGCAAAGAGAGTACATAAAAGTTCTCATCTTTCTCTGAGCTGAAAAAAAAGGTGTCACACATCAAAATGGTATGCAGCCCTGAAGAGGTCATCCTATTTCCTTGAGCCAGTGAATCTGTTCTAAACTTGTATTTCATATAAACTGTGCCAAATACCCCAGATTGGACCTGAGTTTGATCACAAAGTTTTCATCAGCTTTAACAAGTATCATGATTGTTTCTACCTATTAATTAGAAGGATGAAAAATATGCAAAGCCGGTATATCTTTGTCTCCTAATGATACAAATTGACAAGGTAGGTTTGCTCGTAGTAATATAGAACTTATTATCTGCTAACTTGTAAATTTGTGTAAGAATTTTCAGGCTTGACTTGTAGACGACTCCACGGAAATGTTCTCCCTTTATTATTTACAAAACAGAGCTGCACATCTTCCCCCTCACACCGTCAATTGCCATCTCTTGGTAACAAGCACTACAATCTAAAATTGCCAGCCTCTTCAGGTTGGTTGGGGTTACACAGTTATACAAAAACTGGAGGACATGATACATTTGTTTTAGTTCTGTTTTCAGTATCTACCAACGTGACTGAAATTAAATCCTTTTGTAGCTTTTGAAATCCAAATGTCTTTAAGCCATGGGTGTAATTTCTTCTTCCTTCAAACCGCCAGGGGTTTGGCTGGCTAGGCTTAAGTCTAGATTTTGGTGCAGCTGTGTGACCTAAGGTCAGACAGCTGTGCAGAAAGAGCTGTGCAGAATGAGCCATGAGACCGAGGTCTGCCCTGCCTTGCTTTGCAGTTCTGTTTAGCTGGGCTACTTGTCCCGTGTCCTGGGCGAGATATGCCACAGCAGTGCTGGGATCTCTCTCTGCTACAGACCCGTGTGGTGCTCTCAACTCCTGCTGACACCAGACCTGCTCTGCTCACCACGAGCCTGTGAGGAGACTGTGAGGATGGAGTTTGGCAGTCATGTCTCCATCCTTGCCTGCCTCGTTGTCATCCTCAGCTGTTGGCTGACCTTCATCTCTGGAGCAGTCTGCCCCTGATGCCAGCTTGCTGGAATTCTGCTGTGTCCTCAGCTGTCTGAGACAGGAGGATTGAGTGTTACCTTGATTGCATCCTTGAGGAATCGTCTTTCAAATCTGTGTGGCTTGTTCTTATTAGCCTAACCAAATAATACGGAAAGGTTAACTTAGGACAGATGAAAATTCAGGAGACTATTATTGAATTTCTGTGATCTGTTTGGTTCTCTTCCATGGGGCTACATACTCATCCCCTTCCAAAAGTCACTAGCGTAAGAAACCCAAATTGCTGCTAGGTGTCCTTTCTTATTACCCCTTCAGTAGTAGGTGTATGACAAAAAGTTGCCCAATTATAGTAAAGGGAAAAATGTCTTGGCACATATCGAAATATTACAAATACTCCTCAGCGCATCTCTCAAATGGGCAGCAACAGCAGCCAAACACCTACTAAACATCTCCTGTGACTTTGTTGGACCAAACAGATAACAGCTATGTAGAAGTTTCATCCTGAGAACCTTCGGAAAGCCACACATGTGTAGAAGTTCTGTCACATAAACTGTCCGATTGTCCAGCATGGACACCATGGGCTGCATGAGGCTCTGACTCAGAGCAGGAAAGGGTAATTTAAATGTACTTCATGGTCACCTTTATTCATTGCTCTACACTCCCTGATGTTAACTTAGAGAACACATCCTGCAGTCTCATCCTTGTAAAACATCCCTGAGCAGAGGGATTTGGATGCTTTTCTCTTGAAATATAGTTTACCCACTGCAGATTGTACTGTTGAATTATGCAAAAGAAATGCCAAAAAGAGACAATAATAATGTAGAATGAGGCTAGAATGCCAGAAGAAAATAATTTTCTTGAAAAGCAGTGTCACATATAATACTATAAGCTATTTTTCAGTAGACAATTGAAAAAACAAAAAAAGGAAAAAGCCCTGAAATAAAATAAACCAATTATATATTTCTTTTGAAAACCAACATATGACCCAGAAGATACCTGCATTCCTATTTATTAGAAGACATCTCCAAGTTTTAGTTTGAGTTTTCTTTGATGAAATCTTAAGCTCTGACAAATGGTGAAGTTGAATATTTCTGTGAAATAGTTTTCCTTCAGAAAGTAACATCAGAGCAAAAGATAGCATATGATATGAATAGAATAAAAAGATGGAATAAAACCCTCTTATTTGTATTACTGCTGTTATACTGGTAAGTGACTTACTGGAAATGGGAAAACGACAGTCTCCCACAGAAGTAGGATAAACATTAAATTGATGGCACTGAACAATTCACATTTTATGTGGTGTAGAAATCTGGACATAAAGTCAAAATACAGATTACCTCCATTGGAGAAGTTGCATAGAAAAGCCATTATGAGGAAATCATTCCTAAAGGAGAAAAACGTGGGATTTGGTAATGTGGGAATTCACAATATTCTCTAAGAAGTGAGATTTATGTTTTTCCAGAAAATTCAGAACTTTTTAAATGAATGGCACTGACATTTCTCTCTCCTCTGATCTTACCAGAGATCCTTTTTATTACCCCACAGGGGTAGTTTTCACTTACTGTTCACATAATTCCTATAAACTTTATAAGATTTATGTTCATGCATCAAGGATAGGATAGATACCCTTAATCTTATGGCTACATATTCTTAGTAGACAGAGATTTTAAAAAAAGGCAGAGGATAAACCTTGCTAGCTCTGTAGTTTATTCTCTGAATCATAAGTGTGGTAAGTGCAAAGATATTTACAGGGAAAAAGATGAAACCACAGAAAAGGGAAAGCAAGACAGTTTAATATCCTACAAGTAAGGCTGAAATACTAAGAGATTTTTATTGTTAACAGAATAAAACCTAGTTCCAAAACATTGCTTGTTTTCCTGAGAAGTTAAAATTTTCAAATATTTTTGGTTTTGATATTTTCAGCAACTTTTTCCATTGTGTGTTTTTCTAATGGTTTTAGACAAAGTGAATATGCACTCCTTCATGAATATCAAGTTCAACCAAAAATTTATCACTGTTTCACTTATTGTACAAAATATACAAAGTAAAAGAAATCACAGTGTACTGAAATACTTCTAATCTGCACTCGAGGAACTTTGATAATACAGAACAAAAAGTAGTATACTATATGGGAGCTCTACATGTTATAAGGACCAAAGTATGTAACATTACTAAAAAAAAAAATTGGAGAGTTTTCTTTTGTATAAATGGATTGTGCATAGAAAAAAAATCATAAAAGGATATTACTTATTACTATGTTGCAGTAATAAGTAATAAGTACATTTTAATGGCCAAAAGAACAAAGACTATAAAACAAAAACCTCAGAGACAAACAACTGTTCATATGTATACATGCAGAATCTTTGTATACATGTACAATCTAACCCAAGGCAGTCAAGTAACAATTACAGTAGCTGCATTTCTAGCAATATTAGAAGGTGAATGGGGATCTAAGACAAAATTCAGCAATAAAGAGTATGTTGAGAAAAAATTTCTTCATCTTCCCCTGCCAAACAAGCAATTCTAAAAAATGTTCCTATCAAGCTGGTTCTTGTGAAGTTGTCTGTTGCTTTCTTTCATCATAGGGAATATGGCAACCCCTTTTCTCCCCAAAACAGAGAGAAGCGTCTTGCATTGTTTTCTCTTCTAACTAGACTACAGAAGCAGTCCTCTTTCAAAGGAGAAAGCAAGTGACAAAACCCTGGGTGGTGGAGAAAAGGGGTATTGCATCAAGCACCGCCTTTATTTTGGGAAAACAGTAAGTGGCAAAATGAGAACTGAATGTGTGGGATTCACACTGGGGTAAAGACATACACTGTACCATGGGCTTAGGCTTGCTACATACTGATCCAGTATGTAACAATAAAGCAAGATATGCAATAATACCAGATACAGTATATAACAACATATGTATTACAAAATAATATATAGTATAGTTAATAATAATGACTTCTCAATGGTGTGGGACACACTGATGTCTCCTATGAACAAAAGCATTGAATTTAAATGCTCCCGGCAGTGTAAATTTCATTAAAAGCACACCTCATTTGGTTCACAGGTAATCAAACATTGTCTAGTATCTGAAGTTCTAGACAAACAACCTAATCACTGCTGGTGTTAGGAGAGACAGGGTGAAAGGAATTTAATTTAAAACTATGAATGCATATGTTTTACTTTTTGAATTTGAACTTCTGGAAGTTCTACCACATGCTATTTTACACTGACGTTGCATTGACTTACATTATGTACAAGATAATCATGGTTTTAATCTGCAATTTCTTCCAGTCATGGTCTAACAAGTCTTTGTCACTAAAGAAACAGAACTTGTAGAATATCACATACTTAGTGAATAGACACAATTTTTTACTCAAGGATTTACTATTTGCAGTGTAACATTAAGTTAACTGTTGTTTACTTTTATGACTTTGATCTCTGTGACTAAGCAAATGGCTGTATTGACTATTTTTCCTATTAGTCTAAGCTTCCAGTTTGTGCTGAGTTGGGAAGGACTTGCTCAAAGACAAAATTTTTTTGTAACTCTAAGTTGTTTATTTTCATGCTAGTATGGTATTTTTCTTCCTCTTTTATCTGCATTTTACTTATATCAGTGAGGAAGAGTCAATGTTTATTTCTGCATATGACTGACAGATCTTGCAATTTAGAGACAAGGCTGCAGAATATCCCAAATTAATGACTGTCAGGTATCATATTTAAAATAATTTTTACAGTCTACAAATACGGTATGTGTTGCTGTCGTCTGTTCTTGAGCAATGTTTTACAAAACTCACAGAGTTGGCTGACCCTGAAAGCTGACAACTTCAATATTAAATGTTATCTGTTCAATGGCTGAAGAAAGTGAGGGATGCAATATACTAATATTTTGCCTTTACAGGGGAAAGGTAAGCTGAATAGGGTGGAAAAGCTGGACAGTGAAATTGTGCAAGTCAAATGATCAAATGATGATCAAGCTTTGTCAAAGAATATGAGCTTATGTTCTCATTAAACTCCTCCTACTTCCCATTTAACCCTGTTCTTGAGAAGAGCCTTTCTGATACAACAAAACTGTTTTGCCTATGTTGTCTTTAAGGAATCCTTAAAATAATTTATTAGATTTGGACAGTGGCTTACAGTATAGTAAAGGACTAAAGTATGTAACATTACTAACACAAAATTGGGAAGTTTTCTTTACATTAATGGATTGTATGTAAAAAAAATCATGAAATTACAGTTTCTTTGAAACTACACGGTTTTGCCCTTTTTTATTTTTTTTTTTTCTGTCGGCATAAGGAGCTTGATTACAATCAGTAAAGGCCAGACTAGAAGCTTCTAACTTGATGGTCATAATAATTCCCCTCCCTTAGTCTTGCTTTTTCCTGTATGGGTGAACAGGAGGTGAACAATTTTAGCACAGGCTTTTAAGTTCACCTGTTCATTCTCATAATAACTGATCAACATGAACGACAGGAAATTAAAATCCAAGTTGAAAGGTAACCTTTGTTGGAAGTACAATTCTTAGGTTCTTTAATCAAACACATTTTAACACACACAAAAAGGGAATCAGTAGGGTTTCAGTGGTGGGGTTTGCAATAATCAAGAGAAGTGTTTCTCTCTGAGAAGGATACCCATCTCAGGGAGAGACTTGCAGAACTACATTAGTTTTAAGTAACCTCAGTAAAGGAAATCTAGCCAGTTCAGGGTGTTTAAAAAGCTTACTTTAGAAGTAAAAATTACAGCAAAGAGATAATCTTCTGTAGAATACATAACCAATTAAAAAACATTATATATCATATTTTATCTAATAAGCAAGCATACAGATAAAGGAGTTGACGTTTCCAGTATTTCAGAGTGTGTGATATAAAAATCTGTGATGCACAAAGAGGTCAAAGTTACAAATTTTTGTGAAAATTGTCAAAAGCCTCCCCAGCTTTGAATTATTGGTTACTTTTTATTAAAATAAGAATAAATATTTTATTTCCTATTAATATGTAATATGATTTAAAGGGTTCTTTTAATTGACCTGCTGCAGGCTGCTTGTAGAGAGGAATTCCAAGAACTTGTAATGAAAAGGGATTATAAAGGAGATATTGCTTTGGTTTTCTCTTAAAAAGCTTACAGATTGAAAAATGTCTCATTTTTAACCTTTTTTTACCAAAATAGGGAGCAAACCTCCTTTCCAAACACTCCAGTGTAGTATGATTTTTGTGTCCTGTTTTATTTTACAACAGGGCATAATTACTTTGCTAGTAGCTTCCAAACACCTAATTATTTTCAAAATCACTTATTTTCAGAATATCTAAACCCAAAGCTATGGTTAAATTCATGCTTTGGAGATTCAACATACTTGGATAGATAAGCAATAAAGACAGCTCTAAACTGAGTATAATTTTGAGACTCTGAAATGTATAGCTATGATCTATAATTGCCTTTTCTGTGTGTCACCCAAAAGGGGAAATTATTGGACAAAAGGGCACTCTAAAGTGGTTAATGTGGTTGGATTTTCAATGATCTTGAGAAAAAATTCCTAAATTTTTAAGTTTATGGTAGGATCAATGACAGCTAAGGTTTTTCCATTTAGTTAGCTATATCCCTTTTCAAAATTACATTTAAATTTCACAGTTTGTGGGAAAAAAATCCCCTCTTCAAAGATGTTTCCAGGTATCCTTGTTTTCTTCTGCAAGGTTCTACTGAAAAAGAAAAATAATAGAAGAGAAACAGAAAGACTGTCAAGCTATTTTACAGCACTACATACATGTAAGTCACTCAAAGTGTTATCATCATCATCTTTGGCAACACTCCAAAGAGTCACAGAGAATCATGCTTATGTTGAATCATCAAATGCTGGCAGAAATAGAAACAGAGGTAGACATAAACAAATCATACCAGCAATCTCATATTATAATAAAAAATTATGTAAAGTATTTGACTTATCTGAAATAATTTCATAATTTGTTTAACATGTTAATAGTCAGTCTCAAAAAAACCCCCAAAAAACAAACAAACAAACAAACAAACAAGAAAAACCAAACAAACAAAGAAGCAAATTTAAAAAACCTCTTCCAAACCAACAATAAGCTAATAGCCTTTGATATAAATTACATTAACATATATGTTCCTCTGCAAGACTTGGTTGTACTGAATATAGTGCAGCAAATGGCTGGAAAGTGAAAATTTAAATTTGAATTTCTCTAGAGCTTCAAAGTTAGTTATGAGTGCTACATTCCTAGTGATTTGATCTTTGCAGTGATTTGTTAAATTTCTTGTGAATAGATGTAAACATGAGAAGCTGAAATCATGAGGATTTGTTTCCAGGTAAAATATTTCTGTGGTTATTTAAAAGAAAATATCCAGCTTTTCAGTTTAACCTTGTGGTGAACAGTAACAGTTTTACTATTTTATTTGGAGTCTTCCTAGATTGAATAAGTGGCAACCAGTTTTCCACACCAGATGTCAAGGAACACTCTCCAAAAAGCAGCAGAGGAGAACTGCATTCTTCCTCTTGTGCTCCCTTCCTCCCTCGGGCAGAAGACTTCCTGTGTATGGCAAAGAAGCAGATGGAGAGAAAAAGTTTTTTGGGGTGGAAGAAACTGAAATTAGCTGCAATTCAGAAGTCAGTAAAACTGAGAATATACCTGTGAGAAGAAATACAGAGTGGTTAGGGTTGAGAGGGACTTTAAAGACCATCTGGTTCCAATGCCCCTGCCATGGGCAGGGACACTTTTCACTAGACCTGGTTGCTCAAAGCCCCATGCAACCTGGCCTTGAACACTTCAAGCTATGAAGCATCCACAGCTTCTCTGGGCAACCTGTGCCAGTGCCTCACCACGCTCACAGTAAATATCCACAAGAGAAGAACATGGTTGGAAAGATTTATTTTAAAAAATCTTTTATTCCTGTTCTGTTTCACCTTGAGTTTTCTTTTTATAGGTACTTTAAAAGCGAGCTTCTTCAAAGTATTACTCATGCTTGTTTCTGTTATAATAAAACCTGGCTTTTGTGGTAAGAGCTCTTCTCTCTCCAGCACTTGCTGCTTAAAGTGTGGGAAAAGGGTAGGCTAAGCTCTTTCTGCATGCTTTTTCCAAATGTCAAGGCATATTTTAACAGTATCCAGAACCAGAACGTCTGTTTGTGTTTCCTTGTCTCCAGTGTACTTTTTTTTTGTTTTTAAAATTCTTTTGTAGTAAGACAAGTTTCTGCCAAAGCTATCCTGGCATGTATTAACACTCAGACTCAAGAGCCAGAAGAGAATATTTTACACAAACATAACCCTACGTCTTTTCAATCTTATGCTAAATATAATTTGATCAACTTTGAGACATTTACATATTATTATTATTAATTATTATTATTTTAATATATTGTAATATGTTCAAGAAAGTATATTTTATAGGTAAAATTCAGAATCGCCTGGCTTAAGAAGTCACATATTTTAGTTATATAAATCTTTACCTAATTTTCTTTCTATATCTGACAGATTGTAGAAAAGACAGGAAATTTTCATGTTTCTTGTAAGTCTATATAGCAGAATGAGGAAAGTGAAATTAACATTAGTCTTGTTTTGCTAAGTATGTAATTTACTAGTATACTAATTGTTCTGAGACGTTTGTGTCAGAAAGTCAAAAATAAACTGGGGATTTACAGCAGTAATGTTGGACTGTCTGAATTGCCTCTAGAAACAGCATAAGATTTAAACAAAAGATTACTATAGCAGAACTATTTCTTCTTTGTTGCAAGAACGGAAGAATTAAGTTTTCTTAAGGAGATAAAATTAGTCATTACGCCCTCAATTACCAATTCAGTATTAGAAGCTGAGTAAAGAGAGATTTGGATGATTAATTTCTAAAGTTTTTATAGAATCAATGAAAGGACAAAAAAAATTTAAATTTTATGAGATTAGGGTTGGTTTGGTTCATGAGAGGTAGCTGATGGTATTGGCAGGACTGCTTTAAACCATTTCGGGTTAAATATAGCTGTGCCAAACAGGACAAGCTTGTTCCTTGCTGAGCTCTTTTAAATCCATAAGGTCATTTGGAGAGGTCTCAGCTGCAAATGTACCATTGTTCATAGTCTCAGTCAATGCTAGGGCTACCTTCAAGCTGTCTGCTCATGGCACCAGCACTGACTGTTTTCCCGAAAGTAATATTGTTGAAAATAATGTCATATAAGCAGGAGCTTATCAAGTTGGATAAACTTAGAGTATGAGCAAACGCAGAAGAAAGGTTTCACTCTGAAAGAGAGTGGGCAGGTGGAGGAGATTTGTTTTTACCTATTTTTCCCATCTGAATAATATATTTCCATAAAACATCGGTGGTTATAGTGTATATGCTGAAAAAAATAAATTCCCATTTTCTTGGCACAGATGCAGCACACCCTCCAAGCTCTGGAAATTCTTAGATCCCACTGTCAAGAAAATATTAGACATTTCATGGTCTTCATCCTGCTGTCAGCTTCTTCACTGTCAAAGACACTTTTGGTACCACAGCCTGAAGAATAGGCAAGCCTAGAGGTAGGGTTATGCAATTAGGAATCCATGATGGTTGTATATATATATGTGTGTGTGTGTGTGTGTGTGTGTGTGTGTGTGTATGCACCTATTCTGTTCTTTTAATATAATTTTAATAGTTTCTATTTCTGGAATTCAAACTCAGAATTCAGACATGAATAGCAAAAAAACTTAATAAGTCAACATTTGCCTTTTTGGTATCAAAAAAGAAAATAATTTAGAGTATGAAGCTCCATGAAAATGGGATTAGAAGAGTGTTAGCCTAAGTCTTAGGTCTTGAGAAGAGATGGAGAAGAGACAGAAGTCCTTACTTGCACTAAGTTTTTTAAATCCAATAAATATCCTCAAGGACTTTGTTTTATAATAAATTTAGCAGAAGATCCAGTTCTTTGTAATGGACCACATTTTAAGGTGAAGTGTTTCAATTTTATAACAGAGTTGTATTTTAAAGGACATCCATATCCACAGGTAAAAGACCTAGATTATTTTGCCTTTTTCAAAAGAGAATGTGCATAAGTACTCCATGACCTTATGTGAAGTTGTGGATAATTACTTCTTATAGCTAAATGGGGAGAAACTCACAGAGACAGAATCATAGAGTCATAGAATTGTTGGGGTTGGAGCAACCTTAGAGATCACCTATTTCCAGCATCCCAGCCTTGGGCAGGGACACGTTTCCCTAGAACAGGTTGCTGAGGGCCCTATCACTTCTGGTCCTTTGATAAATTAATTTTTAGGGGTTTTGGCAACAAATTATCAAAAGTGGAACATAAACCCAAACAAATACAATGCATATCTGTAAATGTTTCTTATCTAGTTAAGTCAATATGTATTTTGATCATGATATACATGATACATTATACATACAATTAAGATTTAATTAAAGAATATAAGTAAAAGAAATTAGCAAGTTCCATAATTCATCCTGAGTCAAAAGAAGATGAATTGCAACTGAAAGCAAAGTGTAATTCATTTTATTGCCAAGAATGTTGTCACTTATGCATTTTATTCTTAGCTGCTTGTAAAGCAGAGTAGCTTCATTAAAGAACTTTGAAAGCACTCATCATAACTTTGCCTTGGTCCAAATGTTTCTTTTTTCTACTACTTAACAAATAATAAATATTCTTGCATATTCAAAAATATTATGGTAACTAAGATTTTTACAAATAAATATCATAGATTCTACGATTTCACACAAAACTTATCCATTTAATTTCTCAAGATTTCAAACACTATTTTTGAAGCTACATTTGTCAACTGCAGGTAAAATTTCCGCTGTAGTAATTTTAGATTTTAGGTAATATTCCTCTTGTTTTGTATATAGTTACGTCTAACAAGCAATGTCAAGAAGCACAAAGAAGCTCGATCCAAGTGCACGTATTTATCCATATCTGTACAGTTATGCTGTATATGTGTGTGTATATATATGTATAAGGTTACGTGCAATACCACTTCAGCCTAAAGCCTTTTAATTAACTCAGTAATCAGAACGCGTACTGTCTTGGTCTCATTCTCTTCTGCACAAGAGTTAGGATGTAAACTTAATTCAATGACCGCAGCAGTCCTGTATATGAAAAGGATAGTGCTCAGTTAATAGTGACTTTACTGATTTTTCTCTTTCTTCAGTTTGCAAGCCTTAGATCTTTTTACTCCCTATACTGTTAAATCATGCTCAAATGAAAAAAAATTCTGTCCCAGTTGACTATTTTTGTGAGATGATGTAATACAATTGTATCCATTTTGTAGATGGGTCCAAAGGCAGAGAAGGCACAGGTCTTTTACGATCTTCTAAAAGAAAGGAATTTAAGTATTATTCTATTTCAGTGTTTGCTGCCAAAATATCTTTAAGGACATAGACATAAGAGATTAGGTTAAAACTTATGTGAGGGATTTGTATTTCAGAGGACACTATAAAAGGCTAAGCAATGATTTTATCTGCACAGTTGTAAGCATACAAAATTTCCACATGCCCAACTAGGTTAACAGGGTGTGAAATGCAGAAAACAAATTATTACATACAACAGGTTTTTCCCAGTATAATATGCAGGTATAGAATATATTTAACAATGGTTGGAGTTTTGCAAGTTTTCTTCTCAAATTCTACTTGGCACATACAATACAACATTTCTTTCAGTCTTAGAACTCATATTTTAAATGGTAAGCTCATAAGATGAATTTCAGCTTTTTTCAAATCCTTGGACCAAAATGTAAATCTCCTGCAGCTTCAGAGTGCCTGGAAAATTGAAATAATTTCCTTAAATTATCCAGTTTGCAGAGAAAAAAAAAATAATAACAGAACCATTTTTGGTGACGTTTTCCCCAGGGGCATTTAATGCAAAGGGCACCATCTCAAGTAAGATATTAGAGGAAACGTTTTATAAGCAACTAATGCTACAAGCCCTACGTGCTCACAAGAATACCAGCACTGTCCAGCATCAACATGACTGAGAGAGAGACTGAAAGGGAGCTTTAGATACTGACGTGGTAACTTCAAAGATTTACGCAAATATCCAACAATAATATGACTCAGAATCAAGAAGTCTGGAAAAGTGTTCTGAATGTGACATTCTGGAGGAAACTCAGAAAGAAATGCCATTGCCTTATGTGGAATAATTCCTTCTGTATGGCAGAGTGCGAAGGTCACTGTGACAGAAAGCTTTATAGCACGGTATTAGGCACATAATGTGTAACAATGCATACAAAATCCTGCCCTTCTTCACATTACTTCTGATTTAATCCTTTGGTATTAAATTTACATCTCTGATAGCTAAAAAAAAAAACAAAAAAACATTCACACTAAAAGCACCTTGCACTGCGTTTAGTAAAGCAAGGTTTTGCCCAGAAATTCAAGACTTGCTTTGCAATGGAAACAACAACAAATTACTTTTCATTTAAACAAGTATGTTTTACGTAAAGAAAGGCGAGGACATTCTTATACTGATGTCTTATGTCAGATACTTTAAAATTATTCCCACAGAGCTGGCCAAAAGTTTTGAGCACACAGAGTCTTCAGAAACTGTAAGTGCAACTGCAGGTGACACCAAAATTAAATCAAGTTTTAAAAATTACTGATCCTGTTATCCAGCTGATCATTTATTTGTAATTATATTTCTAAAACACTCTTTGCTCCAAATCAAATTTGTCAGTGCCAAGGCTGGCTCCACTGCTCACAGGTTATTATAATTGGATGAGATAGCCTTTTTTGAGGCACCCAAATTTAGGAAATATCAATGTACTCTAAAATACATGTTTATATGAAGATATGTATATGTGTGAATATATTATATAGATATATGCATATTACATGTATTGTAATATATATTGCATACATATTACATCCGTATACTGTCTAAAGTATTCATATTACATGCAATACGTAGAGCATCAAATTATTGTGTATATTTAAACATTGCATATATATTCTGAAAGATATGCTATATGTACATAAAAATATGTTATAAACCACATATATAAAAAATTTTGCGGAAGAATTTGTGCTGGTTTTGTCTGAAGTAGAGTTAACACAGACATAGATGCTATAAGGACCTAAAAATGCTGGTTTCTTTCACTGCAAAGATAATCAATTTTTTCAAGGGTTTCCTGTCAAATATTCATATAGTCGTCTGTATTCATATGTGTTGCAACTTGACAGAACTAGAGAACCCACTCACTTGTAAGACTTTTTATTTAACTGTAGAATAAGGTGAACAAAAGATTAAAACCTTTCAGAGCTTTGAGTACTATCTCAAACAAATATTACCCATACAAGAAAATTACTCTCATTTTCACTTCCAGTGTGAAAGTTTGTGTAATTAAATTTCACTTGATTTCACTTACTCCACTTGTGATCTGTAATTTAAGCACATCTTTTATCTTTTAAATTATGTACAGCAAATATGGTCACATAGCTTGACCCTGATAGATGAAACAAACCATATTCACCAAATAAACTTCCAGTTTACCACAAATTCTCTTTTTATTATTCCAAAATAACCTGACTTACACAGTGTACTAATCAACTTAATCCAGTTTAAATTCTCAGTTTTCTGGTCTGAATAAAAAATGCTCATCAACACCTACATCTTAGAAGGCCTCAAATTTGAACAAGGAGGAAGCAGTTGGCTCTGCTGAAATATCTGGTTTTAAAGTTCCACTTTTCATTTCCAGCTTCTTATAATTTTTTCTCCTTTCAACAAGGATTTATGAAAAAAAAATGCACATTTAGGCTGCTTTATTTGCCCTTGATTTAATTCTTCAAGCAGAACACTTCTTGTGCTTTAATCTCTACCACTAAGTTCAGGGGTTTTGGTCATCTTCCCAGAGTGTCTGTGTGGTACCATTCAGTCCCTCTACTGTTTTAATGAATGAAAAGGTAACACTCATAATTTTTCTAAAGAGTATAAAACGAAAAAAAAAAAAAACCAAACCGCTACTTCCTTTTATAAATGCACATTAAATGAAATCTATATTAGAACATGAGCCAACAAATGAAATTGTTCAGGTTTCAAAAGAGCTAAAAGGGGAATACATTCTCAGCTCTGTTCCCAACTACATTTTATCTTATATAATGAATTCAAACTGTACAAAGAAGCATATAATTAGATTAGAAGACCTTTAAATTTGCTGTAGCCATTTATTGATATTTCCTTGAATTGCCTTTTTAGAATGGCTGCAAGTTCAGTCCTCAGGCCATACCAGACTCCTCTGCACTGGAAACAAACACACAAACAAAATGTTCCCTTTCTAATATGTTGTAAGTTATTTCCTTACAAACATTAAAAGGCATGAGTTTTAAAAGAAAGAAAACCATAACATGTCAGTAAGTGCACTCTTATAATATAGGCTGCAGTAGCGACAAGTAGGTTGTCTCCGTGCCATACATAAATAATTAAAAACTTAAAATGGTCTTTATAGCTAAATCCCTGATGCAGAAAATATCAGTAGATAAAATTGTTCCCACATGCTATGTTAATGAGATTCACCTGTTAAGCAAATCCAGCTGATTAATACCTGCTGGTTTTGAATAAAACACAGCTCTGATGATTAGCACAGCTCCTTTTTGTTCCTTAAAATTATCTTAAGGTACTGATGTTGTAAGTCTTGAGGAGAGCTAGGAGCTTCCCAAAATGTGGTGCATGCAGTCTTTTGAATAAATTTTTAATCAAAAGATGAAGGGGAGAAAACCCTTCATATTTTTACCTTCTTCAGTAGAATCTTTACAGCATTTCATCACTATGAAGAGTTTGAAGATATGCTGCTTAATGCATTTATCATGCTGTCAGAATGATCTAGTTCACTTTTTCCCCCTGGCATTCAGCCATACGCTAGGAATTAAGTACATATTCCTTAGTTTCTAAGCCAGATATTTTCCAGCCAGATACAGGTGTCTGAGAGAAATCTAAGGGTAACTTTCAACATAAGAGATGGTAGATCAGTGAGAGGTATGGAAAGACTAAACATGCATCCTGCAGAACATATTTCTTTTGCTCCTTGGCCTGTGCATTTTCCCAGCCGGCTCAGGTGAGAGTACTTTATAGTAACAAGTGAGTGTATAGGGAAGTAGGGTAGGGACTGGTGGATTAGTGGCAAATCCTCTTATCTGCTCAGCAGAGCAGAGCAATGATGCTACTTCCACTAATAGGAAGTATTCCAATTGCAAACACATACTATTTTATGAAGCTGATGTTCCTGTGCACACATGCATACACTTTGAGCATCCAATTTTGGCTTATTTTTATAACACTATAATCATCTCAATGTGACTTGAGTTGAGGCGTGAGCAGGTAGGATATTTGTTTTGGCATAGGGAAAAAGATTCTATTTTCTGTGGATAGACCTGTACAATCGTGAGAAATACAGAAAATTCCTTTGTTTTGGAGGCAGTCCAATTTTACAATATTAAAAATTCTGAGCCACTGTAAACATTTGCTTAGGGGATGCCTAGAGGGATTGAATTTATCTTTACCTTATAGTTGCAGCTGTCTCACACAGTTACACTTAATGAAAATTTAATTTAACTGATTTGTATATAGTGATACATTCATTATGAGGTACCTGGCTTTCTATTTTTTAAACTTGTTTTTCCTGATGATCAGTCAGAGAACTCTATATGGAAAAACTATCACATGCTGACCTCTGTTTTTTGTCTGTACTCAGAATCTCTATTCACAGAGCTTTAAGTTCCTGGAATAAAAAATAATTTAAAAATAAAAATAAATTAAAATTACATCAGCAGCTACTATATACCCATTGAATTTCCCAAAATTTTCACCTGCCATGCACTTGGTATTGTAAAGAGTCCATTAAATCCATGGCAACTGCAATCAACAGGTAGTGAAAGAAAAGTAGGAGTTTCTGTGTGCTGCACACTCAGTTTGCCTTATCCTATTATTTCTCTTATAGCAGATAGTAATCTTCATGTGTTCATACAACAACAAAGTCAACTATCTTTTGTTAGTCATCTCTAAAAGATGAATTATTAGGTAGCAATATTCCCCTTTCCTTCCTTAAGCAGGTGGTCTGTTTTATAGTCTGTACTCATTATTCTTGAACAGTACAGAGCATTCACAAAGGAAATTATGATCTTCACACAGATAAAGAAAAATTTGGGTTTGCATGCAAGTGTGGTCATCTCCAATATTCACTAATGTTTGGGACTTGAATGTAGGCAAAGCATGATTTCTGTTTGTTCCAAGGTTACTTCAATTTTTCATTGTTAAATTTTCACCATAGCGACATAACACTCCAAATCATCTGTAACAGCTTCCCAGTAACATTATGAGACCAAACACACTCATAGATCTTTATATGAGAACAAAATTGCACATGCAGTTTTATGACCATGTAGATATAATATACACTGCACTCATTTGCATGATGTTCTTTCGCGTCTGTTCTTAGATCTAGGCTATATGCAGAACTACAGAATAATTGGTCTGGCTTCAATTGAATAGACAGAAATACAATGTTGTAGAGATTGCCTGCACATATTCAATCCCTGCTGAAAACCAAGAGACTGAAATAGCTGTTCCATGCACATTTCCTGCACAGTGGGACTTGTCCATATGATTGGTCCTGCTTATTTTGATTTTCATAGCACATTAATACAATTCAAGCTGATTTTCACGTCACAGTTATTATAGAGGAGTGAACCAGGGTACTGTTACTTTTGTGATTATTTCAGGAAGAAGGAGTTCAAGTTATGACTTCAAGGGCTAGATGGTGTCTTGTATGAACTGTGCCAAGAAAAGAAATTAAGAGGTAGGACCTGAATAGAGGTTAAAGAGGAAAGATTTGGGTGATTGGCTGAAAGTGCATCACAGGATCTAAGAACCCACATAGCCTGTCAGGAAATGTCTGGGGAGAAGGGGGAGAGCACCAGTCACTTTAGTTCTCTCTTCAATCTAAACTTCCTGACTCCCCCAAGTCCGTCATCCTGATGCTGCTGTGATGTGATAGGAAGATTAGAGGGCCACACAGCTCAACAGCATTTTTTCTCTGGTCAAGAAATGATGAAGAAGAACTGAGAGTGAAACTGTGGGTTCAGGTTTCCGTCTTACCTAACATGTCAGCCTACAGAGTTGCAATATCTGAAAGATGTACACCTCATGTCCTTCTATCTCCCTGTCCAGAACTAGCAAACACCCTAAAAGTAATCAATCTCCAACAGTAGGCCTTTCCCCTGGCAGCAATGCAATCATTATGCCTGTGTATGAAATGCACAATCTGCAGTTGAGGGTTTTGGGCAAATTGGAGTTTTACTGTTCTTCAGCTTAGCAAAATGGATGTCTGTGGATTGAGAATAGTTTATATTTTCATCCTTAAGACACTGCAGCTGTGGAACAGAAGCTGTCACAAGGCATTGACCTGCTGCAACAGCACTACAAGTAAAGTTTGTATGAAACTAACACAGATCAAGATAATGGGAATATGAATGCAGACAGAATGACTGTTCAGGGAAATTTCTTTTAAATTTACAGTCTGATGTGTGTTACCATTCAGCATTCTAAAAAGAGGATAAGGAACATAACCAAAAAATCTGAACAACTGGTTTGAACTAATTTTTTTGTTGTCAGAAAGGATTATGGGGCCAGAGGGATCATGTCCAGCTCATGTGTGTATGCACCTATATATATATATATATATATATATGCAATATATGTGTACATACATGCTGTGTGTACACATATATATCTTCTCACTAATGGAGGACCATCCTGCTCAGCCAAACTGGGAAGGAGGATGAGTAAATTGGTGCTGTCTGTGTTTGCCTGAGCGTCTTGTGCATCCACATGTGATCTCTGTGGCCAGTTATGTGTATAGGTGTACATGTTTATTTATGCATGTTGTATCTGTGTGCATGTGCCTGCCAGGGATGCATCTTCAGCCGTGCTACTGGTTGAACCTGGGGACATGGAACTGCAGCAGACTCACCTCTCTCATTCTGTCAGATCTGCCATGATATATTTTCCACAAAGAGTTAATTACCTATAAATCTGAATAATCTTTTATCAACATACCTGGCATACTGGCACCTATTGTATCAGAGAGAGTCTGAGCTATGCAGTAAGTGCCTGTTGGCAATGGCTATATCAGTAGCTTTGCAATCCAATTATCCCTGCTATTAGAGAGAACCATTAGCTTAAACGTGGAAAGCATGCCTTTTTTCTTCCAAATAATATCTGTATGATAATGAAATTGCATCAGAACTTTGTAATTTTGCTCACTCTGATGATTTTAATACGCTATTGTGACAGTTCTAGGTAGTTTGAATAAACAAACATTTGCATAGAATATGTAGTCAAAACAATTTTGGTTTCATGGTTGCCAGGTAGATTATGAATGTATTAATTTCCAACACACTCCTCTCTGAAACATTTTGTCCTTCCTGGTTGAATTTTTATGAATGTAACATTTTTGTTTTGAATTTTTTTTTCCTCACAGAGACACTGAATGCTCTTCAGCTTCGTTGTACTCACTTGAATTTTCATTTTACATATCAAATTCATTAATTCCCATTCTGTAGAAGCTGTTTAAATGGTTGTGCCTGTGATTTTGCTGTAAAGTTCACTCTGGTCCGCCAAAGCCAAGGTAACATTTTTCACCATCTGATAATGACATATGTTTTATTGATTTTCTATGTGTTACATAACCTGAGGATGTTAAAGAAGCTTTAGATTTCTAAATCTATGTCTTCATTACTGCCCACACAAAAGATGACCTCCTGTCTCTAATTCATTATGTCAGTACTGCTCTTAGTTCCCTGAAACATCTCTGCTGTGCAATTTGCACAAAGTCAACACAAGTATTTTAAAGAATGTCTATTTTCTACTTCACAGCTTTGAACAGTTTGGAAAAAAGAAGATATTCTAAGTCTTTTGTAGCAGAATAATATACTGTTGTTTTGGCTGAACACTGTAACACTTCCAAGCTTCTGCACAACCACTTTGCAAAATTCAGGATAGCCTCTTTTATAGACTTTTTAAGACAAGGGGCCATGATAAAACGTGTTCTAGACAATTACCCATTTTATCAAAAAAAATCAGAAGTTACCAGGAGCCCTTCTGCTCTTTAGAAGACACTGACTCACTGTTAAATCGTCTAGAACAACTCAGCAAGCAAACAATGGAGTGAACAAATGGAGGGGGAAAGCACCCTCCTACTCTATGAGCGTTTCTCACAATACTCAGTGTTGACAGCTAAAGGACTCAGCCTTGCTAAGGTAGACCCAGGCACTTAAGGCTGAGGAGAAAGCTGATGGTTCTCGCTGTAGTTCTCTCATATGAAGCAAAAATCAGGTAATCATAAAGTTCCATTTCAAAAGTTTCAAAAGGATGAGAAAAAGGGAGTTACCTAAGCAATAGGAATACAACGTCTTTGGTATCGTCATTTGCCAAGGGAACATGGAAGTAAAGTCATTAATGGAAACACAAGAAATATAGGAATGGCACAATTTCCACCTCCCATATAGTAGCAATAAAGGACTGCCAGTCTGGAATCAGTTTCCTCTTCTGCCCATTGAATAGATACAGCCCTCTTCTATATCCTTCCTTTGTATTAGGAATGTAACTTCTACTTTTCAATTGAATTATATGTTCTGATATTTAAAAGCCCATGCTAGTGACTTGAACATAATTTGTGGGATTCTTGTTTTTAAAATTCCCCCATGAATGTGTCCAAAAGGAGGATCTATCTTTTATGCACTGTTAGGCCAAGTGACGTACTTATTAAATCATCCTTTATTTTATGTATACGTGGTTAACCTTCAGTTTCAAGGAGGAGAGCAACCTTTTTAAAATGGTGACTGGTTAACATTCACCATACAAGGTGACTGATAAATAGTCATAAATATGTGTATCAGAAAGAATCTGTAAATTACTATCACTTTTCATGTCCATGAATGCCTAGACCTACATAAAAGAATTCTGGAGGCTTTTGATCTTCATAATTTCTAGGTTTATCTATCCTTTCGTATTTTAATAACATCAATTTTAATAAATTATCACTCTTCCTTAAATAATAAACATATTTCAAAATAATACAAATTGACATTAATTCTATAAATGTATATAGGGAAAAAAAAAAAAAGCAGAAAAAAGCCCAACCACCAAGCAAATGCCACCTGGAAGTGGGCCTAGCCCTAAAAGTGCTCTGTTTTAAGACAAGATTGTTTTATCTTACTACCTAATTACAAAATGACTGATGCTAAACCACAAAAGTCCCGCTGAGAAAAGTATTCTTCATTGCAAATGCAAATGTTAGACTTAGTTTGCAGGTGCAGATCTTTTGAAGCTTTGAGCAATGCCTTTGTAGTGTTTCTGGCAGGAGAAGGAAAAAGAAAAATAGGAATAAATGAAAAAGATGGACCAGAAAAAGAAAGAGAAAACAAAGAAAGTATAAGGAAAGTAGAGTAATGACACCAGTTTTGATACCATCTTTAAAGCCATAATAGCTTTTTCCTGAAATCTTTACAGTTGTCCTCATTTTCAGTCATACTTTCATACACCTTTTACAAAGTTTCGTCCAGATGCTGCACCTGACAATCTCAACTATAAATCGAATAGATCCAACCTTGCCATGACAACTCCATCAAGTAGAACAGCAAAGGGTTCTTTTTTGTTGTTTTTCTCATCTACTTATGCCAATATGATCAGGCTTTATGTCAATAAAGTTTTTCTACTTCTGTTAGAAAATACTGTACATGTTTTCCCAAATTAAAAAAAGGGAACAGAAGTTGAAAGCTCTTATTCAGCAAGAAGCCAAGGAAACACCCTGATCTTTTCAGCCTATTTCCCCCACCTGAACAGATGGTTTGGCAATTGATGCCAAATGACACTGAGTTGCTTAAGAGTAAGCTGAACACATCCCCACGCCTGAAATGCTACAAAAATGTATCGGGGGACTGGAGGCAGAATTGTCAGCAATATTCTAGTACTCTTGTGGACTTCAAGGAGAGAGTGTCTTTTACAGACATTAACGGAAACTAAAGCAGGGTTTCAGAAAGAATAATCTATTTAATGTAGTTTTCCTTTAGCCCTAGAAAAACTGGCATGAAACTATTAATGTATATTTTTAGCAATTGCAGTATCATAAACCCACACCTTGCTCCCTATCAGCAGTAATTTCCAACCTCTGAGTTATAAAACAAACATTTGAATCTCTAAATGGAATATCTTATGATGGAAAGTGGGTATTACCAGGTTTAATTGGTTGATGTACACCAATATATATATGAATGTCAAACTTCCCTTTTGGGAAGTATCATGGATACAAATTGTGCTACTTTGTTCACTTATGGTTACTCAACTTGAGTGAATAGAGCTGTTTTCAGTAAGTCTTACTGTAAGAGGCTTTTAAGACTACTCCTTTTCAAATCTATCAATTGATGTTTCAAGATGGGATATAAAGGGTTCATCTGACAGCTTCTAGTGTGAAAATATCATCTCTGCCACTAAATATTTCAGTAACATTTCCACTGAAGGTTTGGAGAAATGTGCTTGTAGTTTTTGTCGGGGTAGTTCTTTCACTGACGTTTCGTTCCCTTACAGCATTATCAAACATTGTCCAGTCAAGATTTGACCTTCCTCAGAGTTTCCTTCACCAATAATATAAATGTGTGTGCTTTGGATCTTTTACCATCTACTTTAAGTTGCTAGGTTTAATAAAATGTTCCTTCAGCTATTAAGTGATGATGCACATCCATACAGAACCAGTGTTTTCTAATGCACACAGGTACTCTAAATAATTTCTGCTGTGGTACAACCTCCTCATCAGTTACAGCACTGCTATTACAAAAGAATGCAGAAGTATTTTATAGTATGTAAGATGCTGCATTTTTATTCTGGTAATATGTGTTTAAATCCAAAGTGCTTAATTAGGTACAGATTTCACCTAAACCACAAAAAAAAACCCCAAAATCCCCAAAGAAATCCAAAACAAACAAACCAAAAGCAACAAAAACCAAACAAACAGATAAAAAACCCCCACAAAAATCCTACAAAAAACCAACAAAACAAACAAACAACAACAAAAAAAAAGGGTGGTGGGGGGGCGGGGAGCAGAATTTTGCTTTCTCCTTGACTGGCCTTTGCTTTGAAAGATTTCTCTGGAAACCTCAACTAAACTAGAATGTTGTTACCTTTCAGAAACAGCTTAAAACTTTTCTCCTCCTGTGATATCTTTGAGAGGCATAATCTAACATGAATTGTCACACTACATTTAACCTCTTAGCCATTGCAAAAGATTGGTTTAAAAGACTTTTACAGGACTTTAATATTTTAAATCAATATTTAATCTTAAGTTATTAAACAATAGGTTCCTAGGAAAGATGACCGTTCACAAAATACATGTCAATAATGTTATTCAAGTTTTTCAATATCAAGAGTGACATGAATAAGGAACCGGTCCTTTTGCATGCCTGCTCTTTTCTATTTCTCACTCTTTTTAACAGTGGAAAATATTAAATCAAGAATTTGAGCAGATATTAAGAAATGAAGTGTTACTGGATAAAAATGTATTTGTATTTGGGAAACTGTTGCTTATAACCTCAGCTCATTGCTGAGCATAAAAAATAATAGCAGAAAAGTATATTAGC
The DNA here is from genome assembly GCA_013397935.1 of Dasyornis broadbenti. Taxonomy (NCBI): domain Eukaryota; kingdom Metazoa; phylum Chordata; class Aves; order Passeriformes; family Dasyornithidae; genus Dasyornis; species Dasyornis broadbenti. The sequence continues at coordinate 485,336 of VZRN01005851.1, read as the reverse complement.
TTTGGTTTATGAATTATCATTTCATCCTGGAAGCCTAAAATCTTGAACAAATAGATCCAGAAACGTTTGATTTGCACAGAGTCTGAGTAACCATGAGAACTTAACAATAATTTCAGAGAAATAAAAAACCTTGAAAAACATTATCTAGAACAAGACTAACTCCCACCAAATAATAATAGAGCACCTTTTAAAAATTTTTGAGACCGGTCTCCGTGCCACCAATCTGAAAGATTTTTCCTGTGAAGTCATACTTGCTTCCAAGTTTGGAGGTATGGCAGAACAAGGACTACAAAATTTTCTTTGAAGTTAGTACAGAATAAGGAAAAACACTTCACATTTACTTCACATTTCTGGTATTTTAGTGAAAATGTTCCCAATGACATTTTGCCAAAGGTATAATGATTAACACAATGACTTAAAAAATCTTACAGCTATTATAAAAAATTAATTAAGCATGCAATCTTTAACTCCCAAAACGAAAACATCATGTCAACAGGAGTCAGAGACATTATCATGACAAAGACAAGCTCTTATGAATAAATCTAATAAGCAATGCACAGAAATTTCGTTAAGTAATAAGAATGTTACAAAACTACATTACAGGGTTTTTTTAATATTTGAAACACATACATACATACATACACATATATACATACATGTAATAGAGAGGTGATAGAGCTACAATTCTTCTCTATGTGTTATCAGTTTAACAAACTCGCCTCCTAATTTTACATTTATTTCATGTTTCTGTGACTTTTTCTGCTTTATGGGGCTTCCCTCCATTGTAATGAAGGCAATTAATGCATATTTATAATAATTCATGGCATTTCTTTTTTTAATTAGCCATTAGGTGCACTATGTCTTTGTACCTAATGTAGTATAAAAGGATTTAGCAGTCTTAAAATAATGAAAGAATGAACAAAATTCTGTAGACACAGGCACCATTACCTAGCAGGCAGAGGTTTCAGACAAAGTGTGAAAACAAAAATTTTTAAAAGCTTTAAAGATGCACTATATGATTATCTAGAAATAGGCTGGGGTTAGTTTCTTGGTTATGAATGCAGAACTGTTTTAATTAGGAAATAATAAATTACTGCATTCAACAATATAAGAAACAGAACATTTAAGATACCACTGATTTGCAGTGATGGTTTTCCTTCAGTTTCCTCTATAACACATATTAAGTTGTGGTTTGGGCAACAACCTAGACTACTGTCCAGCTGTTGCCAATCATTACCTGATTCAGTATAAGAAAATTAGAGAAGACTCTATCTTGCTAATTGTATAATGAATTAAGTAGAACAAGTACCTCACTGACCATAAGTATAATATTTCACACAAGTTTAGCATTAATTGGCCATATCATCAGTTTACTGTAGCAAAGACACATACATTATTTATGGTAGCTGCTTTACCACTGAAATCCAGCGAGACTTTACACTGACATGACTGATTCCATACATGATACCACTTCTCCACTGATATCAATGGGACCTCGTTGCTGCTGGTAGATGGAGAGAAATGAGAAGACAATTGAACTTAGTATAATATAATATTGAACTTAGTATCTTTGTACTCTCAAACCTATGAAAGCCTGAAACAATTCCAAATAATCAAAGAAACAAGTTAGGGTTTTGTCAAGACATGGAAGAACTCGCATACCCTTCCCCAGAAAGCTTTACAGATTACACAGGAAACCATTGCAACACTATTGCTATATCAACAGTTACACCTCCATTGCATGCACTTCTCTTTCTCTTCGTAGTGTGAATTTTCCTCAGCATCACAAGGGATAAGGAGTAGTCCCCAGACACAAGACAAAGGAGAGGTTCTTCTCAGGGTATGTGGTCTCTTTAGAAACCAAAGCTTATTTTATGACAAGGAAGACAAAAATACACCTTATATACTCAATAAGAAAGTGAGTAAAAAACAATTTGCAATTTCATTGTGATTCAGCAATTCATTGTGGATCCTGTGGTTTCCTTCAGCCGTTATCACATCATTGAAAGAGCAAACAATTTCATCTTCAGTAAGACTTAGGTCTGGAAGAGAATTCTTTGTTGTTGCAGGTACCTACATTACTTTTTCTGCTTTATTTAATGCTAATTAACTTGGATTACTTTTCCTACTGAAAGCAAGCCCTACATATAAAGTTGGCAGATCTTTCCAAGCCGATGAGTGTTGGGAGCCAAGAATTCTCTGTATAAGTTCCCAGAAAGAGAAAAGACAAGAAAAAAAATTTGGTTTTTTTCCCCCCTCAAATAGCTGCCTGATGTTTTGTCTAAAAACAAGAATATTTTTCCAGAGCAATTAAATATACAAATGAATAGTCTCTGATCCAACAAATTTCAGATATAGGCAAGGTATTACCTAAAAATTACAAGCTAAATGTTTAGCAATTAAATACATTTCTGATGGATAAGTATTGCTTTGGTGTAACCACAGAAAAATGAGCTCTGCTCTTCGGTGACTATGCTTCAATTTTATAAGTCATGGTGAAATTTGTTACACATATTTTCAAACTAATCTTTTACATTTAGGAAATGAAGTTATTTAAGCCCTTTGAGAAAGTGTAATATTGTAACAGATACAGTGCAGCATTGCACGCTGCATAGTGTAGTGGGATGACAATTGAAAGAAATGCCACTATTGCTACTCTATGACAATGTCATGCATTGCCAAATTAAAATTAGTCTTTTCTGAACTTCCCACTACCTGGAGCATTTTTGAGAATTTTTTCATAAAGGTGGGAATCACACAGCCAAGAGGAAAATGGTGTTTGGCAGTCAGTGAGAGAATACCCCTTGTGATCCCCCTCACCAGATCATGTGTAATACCCTTTTTTCAATCTCACAATGATTATGAGAAAGATAAAGAGAGATTCAAACGTTTTGAAAAGAAATGGCTAGGAACACTAAGAAATGCTGTCAGAAATAAAACACCGGGAAATCCTTTTAGACTACGGTAAAAAAAAATCAAGCCATAGATAATAGGTCCTGCAAATCATCTTGAGGAAGACAGCACACACACAGCTGAGACAGCCAGGCTACTCCACTTTCTTCAGCAAGAAAGCAGCTTGCCACGCAATGAGTGGGGAAACAAAGGCTCACTGGAGCCACATTCTTATGGCCCCAGAGTCAACAGTGAGCACAGCCACACATCCAAAATAAAAAAATGCTGCTAGAACCTCAAACCTCTCAGCTTTTCCATCAGTTGTTGCAACAAAGCTTGAAAAATTATAGAGACCCTGGGAATTGAAGGGCTGTAGAAGCATATTTACTGTCACATTTTTCCAGTATCAAAAAATGACAGATGTTTACGATCCTTTAAATATTAAAATAGATACACCTTTTTAAAACCTTATATTTGTAACATTATATATAATTGAAAAAAACATTTGTGTATATATTTATACATAAAGTTTATAAATATATTTTATGTGCATATATACATTTAGTGATGAGGTTGTTGAATCAACGTTCAGGCTCTTTATGAAGAGGATTCTAACTCTCCAAGCTTTTAAACACACACGTTGGATTGTACTCAGAAGAGCTGGAAACTAGTATTTCAGAGACAATGAAAGATTTAAACCTGACATACTTCTGATGGGATAGCATGGATTACCTTTTTATTTTGCAACATTTATAGAAGCGTTTAGGACCATTTTTTTTCATATAACCGAATATCTAAGAGCAAAAAATTGCAAAGTTGTAGTAGTGGAGATACACAAGATGCATGTAAGAAACCAGAGGTAATTCCTCCATTAAAATGGAATACTTTTTGGTCAGAATATTTTCAAATAAAGAGCTTTTCACAAGTGACTTATGCGATATCAATAGAGTAGGTGTTCACACTGTACATTACAGTATATTACACTAACAGGTGTAATTTAATAGATAAATCTCACCCTCAGTTTGGGTGGCAGTAGAGGCAAAATCTGTGACTTTAAACAAAAGGAAAAAACAAATCAGGAGTTTTTAAAGAAACATTATTGAGAAAGACAAGATGAAATTATGACATTTACAGAGTGATCCTCAGTTGCTAATTGGGGATTGAGCAAGGTCTTTCTCTCCTGTGGAGAAAAGAATATGAGTCTTTCAGAGCAGTGAACGCAGAGCACTGCTTGAAAAATTCAACGAGTTAGAGAATGGGACAATGCCTTCGCCAGACACATATGCAAAAAAGAGTTATAAAACAGGACAAGACCTGACATTGAAATTTTACCCTGAGTTTCATAAAGATTATAATAGTAACAGAATGAAAATTTAACGTGTTAAAATATGATTTGAATGGATGGTTTTTCTCACCATTTTACAGCAGGAGTTTTTGTAATGCATTAATTATCTCTGAATCCAGTATATGACTTGGAGAAGATGCCTTAAGATGTAAATGTACTTCCTTTACCTTAGCCTTTTTATATGCTTTTTATAATTCTTTACATGCATTCTGGGGTCTTCAATCTTGTGGAATTACTTCCCTGCTCTAGTAATTAATGTAAGGATTCTATGCCCTCCCTAGGCATTTATATGACCTATAATTTATGGACATATATAACAGAGTAAGACAAGACTTTACATTCTCCAAGTACTAGTGTCTGGCTGCCAGTGGGTCAGACTCTTTTCAGGTTCCGTTGACTCAAGACAACTTTCTTTAAGCAGTCAGTCTGACAGAATGTTACTTAAAATGTAAATGCAGAAGTCTGAATTTCCGTCTACAGTGTCTCATTTTCCCAGGGTTTAATTTTTCAATTTTGCCAGCAAGTGGCTTATTTCATTTGTTCTTTTTAGTCTTCCTTCTTGCATCTCCTTCAAGTTGTCTGAAAGATTTGATTTCATTCTTTTCATTATTAAAAAAATAAATAAAATACCTTTAGAAAGCCTTTCCCCTGGAACACTGTGTAACTCTGGCAATACTGAAGGCCAGTTCTTCTGTTCACTATGGCCAGAAGTGCAGTATTACCAAGTTAACCGGCTGGGATATAGCAATATCTATAACTCTGAGGATGGATGTTTAATCCTGAATAAGAAACACACTTTATATAGCCAACAGCATAACTCCATCTATTTTCCCTGATGTAATAAATATTGCTGATTCTGACAAAATATGAAGACCACTGCTTCTGTTGTGGACGTTGTGTTATGAACTTTTCTTATTTGGAGTACAAATGACTCCATTATGTATGGACTGCTGAACAGCATGGTGCAGCTCGTAGAGGTCAAAAAATCTTATAATTTTCCTCAAAATGTACTTTTATACATCAAAAAATTCAATTTAATAATATTGTCTCTTCTATGATAGGAAGTATGCATTACTGTTTTAATTCCTGTATTTTCATATGAGAAAAAGTAATTTAATCTTTTTGTTCTGCAAAAGTTTTAGTCTGGCTTGAATCTTTCAACTTTTGTTTATGAAAAACTAGGTCTTTGTAGGTGTGTCACATCACCTTTTTAACACTGACATGTCTATATATGGCATGCTTTTTTTGCTGCTAAAATGTAAAAAAACTTAAATCGTGACACCACAGGTTTCTCCTTGCAGTGAAATTATACTTAGAAATATTTTTTTCATCTTATTGATAAGGAATAAAGCCAATAAATTATACTTGGCCAGGAAATGGAAAAATATAAAGGATAGGCTTACTTTTAGAAAATATGTATTAATTTTCCTCACACCTCCCCTACAGTGAAGTTCAAATGCTACTACATTGTGCTGTAGTCACTTTGCCAAAAGAAGTCAAAGCTGCCCCTGGAGAGAAAGAGAACCAATATTTTGTGGAAGTTCCATGAAGCCTCTCAGATAAAAGGCAGCAGTTACTGGAAGCACTTTTTTCTTTTCTGATGGTAACACATTTAAAGGACCTTGAAAAAAGAGCAAGAGGCACCAGCAAATTCTGAAAGACTCTACAGCTGTCTATAATTTTGCTCATTGGGAAGAATGAAGAAAAATGAGTGCAGTTATGTGAGAGACAAAACTTTATGTGTCAGATGTTTGCATTCCATCTGAAGGGAATATCATCTCTAAAAATACAGAAAGATCAGAAGGTAAAGTATTCATTGAGGAGAACCTCTGAAGCTTCAGCAGAAAGCACATAAACATCAATCACTCTGCCTCATTTTTAGAGGCTATCAGTCAATTAGGGGCAAAAAGGAAATGTCCAAAACTGTGCTTGCTGTACCCTTTTTATAGATGCATTCCATGACAGTTCCAAGTCTGCTGCAAGGGTTATGACTTCAAAGATATTGTGGGTTATATAGTTACCAGTACTCCTATGGGAAATAGACAATTAGCTAAGAAAACTGCTCTCATTATCGAATTTGGGAAGGAAAGTGTTTTTAAGTGTGTTTAGGGGATGACAGATAAGTAACATCTACCTGAACTAAAAATGCTCCATCTCCCATCAGATATACATGAAGATGAAGGAAGTGGAGGGGTTCTCTTTTAAGAAGAGGTGGGGGAAAATGAACAAATGAATCACAGAAAAGATAATTTGGAGATACAATTTAAACCTGCCATGTAAAAAGTCAGAAATGCTACTTATATCTCCCGATCTCCCAGACTGGGGGAAGGGAAATGAAGAATGCTGTAGCCTTCATCTAGCACCCTGACAGTAAAAAAAATTACCTAACAAATTAATAGTATAAAAATGTCTCTGCTTTAAAAATAGCAACACTTGTACTGATCTGTACCTTACAAAGTTCACTAGACTCAGGAAGCAAAGGGAACTGAAGAGAAGAATGTTGGCCTCTTATGCTGCTACTTTGCAAGTAAAAGTAGTCATGGTAATAGATCATCCCTAATTGGTTACAACACAGATGGAGGGTCAGGGCATGTGCACAAAGCTCTAACAATTATACTGAGCACTGATGTATAAGTCCCTCGGTTTCCATGTATGGTTTTTCAGCTCTTTATCTGTATAATTAAAAAAACTCTAGAAGTAGTTGTGAGTTAGATAAATCAATGCCCATCATCCCTCTGCTGAGGACAAATAAAAGGCAGAACAGATTTTCAGAGCTATTAACAATGTATGCATATTGACACTGAATGAATGATACATAGAAAAATAATGTGGAAGTAGAACCAAAAAATTACAGAATGGTTGAGGCTGAAGAGACCTCTGGAGGTCATATGGTTCAAACACCCTGCTGAGGCAGGGCCACCTAGCACCACTTGTTCAGGAGGATTTCCAGGCAGCTTTTGAATATCTTCAAAGAGGAAGGTTCCCCAACTTCTCTGGGAAATCTGTGCCAGTGTTCAGTCACACTCACAGTAACACAACTGATCACAGGATCATAAAACGACCTGGGTTGGAATACACCTTGAAGATCACCAACTGCAACCCCCCTGCCACGGGCAGGAACATCTTCCACTAGACTGTGTCGCTCAAAGCTTCATCCAACAAGGCCTTGAACACTTCCAGGAAGGGGGCATGCAAAACTTCTCTGGGAAACTTCTCTGAGATCAGAAAGCATTCCCTTTCTCAGCTTGTGCCCATTGCCTCTTATCCTGACACCACTGAAGAGAGTTTGGCTGTGCCTTTTTTACAGCCTCTCTTCAGACATTTGTACACATCGATGAGTTTCCTCTTGAGCTTTCTCTTCTCTAAGATGAGCAGTTCTAGCCCTCTTAGTCTTTCCTCATAGGAAAGATTCTCCAGTCCCTTATTCATTTTCATGGTCTATTTCTGGATTCTTTCCAGTATCAATATCATAGACTTTTTCTGATCTTGTGGCTTAGAATTTCCTTGCATTTGCTTATTGAATTTCTGCAGGTTACACTGGAGTTTTCACAACTTTATGTGGATTCTGTGGCTTGTTCTGAGATATCGCTGGAAGTAAAAAGGATCCCATGGGCATCCATCCATTCTGTTTGCAAAATGTCAGGCACTTTGTATTATTTTATCTGTTCATTTCACTCTGCACTGCCCTAGGCTCTGAAAACATAGCTAAGCTCTGCTCTGTCAAGCAACAAGAACATTCACACTGGGCAGCTGGAAGGAGGAACATCTGAAGGACCATAATTTTATCTAGAGAATGAAGAAATATATCAGCTCTATGTTGAATTGGTCAACAAGCTAGCCTCCAGTGCTTAAAAAGGATCGAACAGCTTCTATAGCAGTATCATGAGGCTAAAATAAAGACAGTTTTTTCCTAAAATCTTTTGTAACCATCACCAGTTGCAATTTGCTTTACATAATCAGAGGGATGAAATTTTATGCAGAAAGCATTTTAGATCCCCCCAAAACCCAGTCACGAAAATTGCCAAAATAGACAAAGAAATACTTTTTTTTTTTTTCAATTGCCCTTGCTATCAAGAACGAGATGCCTTTGATCCAATTCAGTGATGATAAAAAACACACTGAAAAGGTCTGAAGTCTGCAACAAGTAGGAGGTAACATTAAGTGACTGTTGGCTGTCTGTGGGAGATGTGATAACATGAGATGATAAAACCTCTGACTCAATGAGCTCTGCAGAACATGCATAAACTGCAGAAAAATGGATTATGGGAACAGAAAGCAGGGAAAAATAAAATCAAAAGAAAGATCTGATTTAATAAAATTGAAGAATACCAGAATAGCAAAAGAAATACCTCGAGAATTCAGACACTCCTATGCCATCACTCAAAACCTGATCAAACCTCATTCAACCACAGCTTTGCTTCTCTGCAGCAGATGTAGCACCAATTTGACACGTACATCTTCTGTAGCTCCTGACAATAAAATCACCTGTTCATTTATAGTTTGAAGCACCATGGTAAGACAGAATCACTATTCACACTCTTAGTAGGAGCTCTCTTGTCCACCCTCTGTAACGACCAATTATGACAGTCTGCCCGCTATAAGCTAAACTAGAGTTCCATAATTTCTTTTGGACAAAAATACAATGCCCATTTCAAATCATTTTATGATTGCCATGGTCTATATGATTTTTTTCCACCTGTAAAATAATCACGTAGAACATGTGATGCATCCAGTGGAAGGGGAAGGAAAAAATGTGGAGCACCAAAGGCAATAGATATTATTACAGTAAGGTTTGTTTTAAGGATGGAAAGCTGTTTACTCCTCCCCCTATTTAACTTTTTCAGCTGGTGTGTCCATTTACATTCAAAGAGTACAAAACAACAAAAACAGGAAAATTTGCACAAATCATTACAATCAGCCCTTCTGAACACACAATTTTTGTCTTCTCATGATACTTGATGTTTAAACAGCTGCTGTTTTTGCAGGCAGTCCCAGTTGCCGTCATATATCTTGTGTGGAATTACATGTTTGTACAAGAAGGTTTTATGAAAGTATAAAAGGATCAAATCAATTTAATGCTTGCATTATGAGTTTCTGAAGGATCAGGACTCACAAGGACAGAAATACTCCCTTAAAAATGGTGACTGTCAAAACAATATATAAATCAAGAAAATGTATAGCCTGTACAGACCAGACTATAAACCAGGAACAATAATCATAAAACCTGCAACAGTTCTGTCCTCCTAAGCATTCTACTTATTTCACAACTGAATCTAAAAAGTATAAAAAATGAATACACGTTTCTATATTAAGCATTACCAAGAGAGGAACACAAACATTTGCAGTCAGTTACTACCTCACATCCTCTTGCATAGCTAAGATGCATGCACATATGCCATATTTAAACATCCTTTCTCTTCCTCAAGCTTATATAGATTCCTTAGAAAACTTGAAGACATCCTAGGTAAAACTTGCCTCTAATTTCAAATGTGCTTAATGGTAAGCCAAACTCATGTGAATGCACCTACTTGACCCTCAGTGATTTTAAAGACACCTTTACATTATCTTCCTTCTTCAGAATGCACACAAGAGGCAATGCTGATAACGTTTTCTTTCCCAAGGTCCAACTGGTCAAAGTAAAGCTGCATGATCTATGACAAAAAGAGTGACTTCAGACTTCCTAGTATAATCTTTTACCCCCCCCCAAGTTTCTATGAATAATACCGTTTCATCATGAAGAATTAAGTGTATGTTGCTGTAGCAATTATGTTTCAGAAGTAGTTGTATTCTCTATTTCGTCTGTACTGTCCAGTTTCTATTTCTCACTTTCTGAGATCTCTGATTTCCCATGTTTCAGAAGGTAAAAACCCCACCAAATTTCAAGTATCCCCTGCACAAACAGATGGCCTTCAGTCAGGAGAGGTTTATCTAACAAAACCATGCCTCAGTTAGTTAGACTCAAGAGACAGTGGTCAAGTTCCAGGAGAATCCTCTCTGTCATAGCTTCCAAAGTATTGTCATCACTTAAAGCCAGGAAAGATGGAAAAATTATGTGCCAATAAGCATAATATAGTCTCTAAAAAGACATAATGTATTAAAAAATAAGAAATCAGAGGCAGCCCTTAAAATACAGATCTTATGTTCTTACAACACAGAAGCAGCAGTTTAGATGCAGGTTGTAATGCATATAAGGTAATTAAACACAAGAAAATGGATGTGATATCTATATTGAAATGAACCAGAAACAAACACAACAGTACTGAGGACACAGACAGTTTGTCTTTTCCTGTCTGGTTATTGAAATCCATTATTTTTTCTGAGGGACAGAACTGTCACAGTAAAATTATTAAAGAAATTTGTAAGCACTCTTTTCCTCAGCAGATTACTTCTATAGACCAAAATTTGGCATTAATAAAATTTATTTCAAACATGATCAATATATGTGTACAACAAATATTTGTCAATTGTTGCATTTCAGTACAATTACCTCTTTAAACAGACATGAAAAACAGAATACATGCACCATAACTAATGGAATATTATTCCAAGTGATGTTTCATGGCATTCCGCCAATCAATCTAATCCCCCAAAAAACCCAGGTGTTTTTTTGTTTTTTTTTTTTTTTTTTTTTTTTTTGTGATCCAGGTTATAAATTTAAATGTTTGAAATTCAGTCATTTTGAGCCTTGCTGCTGAAACATGGAAAAAAAATTGCTTCACTTCAGATCACTCACTGAGTCATTTGTCAATGATGTTTGTCACTGCCTCTTCAGGATGCAAGACATTTGTAATCAGCTCACCAGGCTGGGCTTAAAATAAGTAATTATTATTTATCTCAGATGTATTTCTGATTTCTTTTTTTCCTATTAAACTTTTCTCCTGAATATCTGTATAGAATATATTCACTACAGTTAGAATTCTCTATTCTAAGTGTAGGATAAGATTAACAAAAAGAAAAACACACACAACTTTTTGTTGCTGGATATCCAATGATTCTCAGTCATCCATATAGCCACTGTGTCTTTCAAGGGACAAGATCATTCCAAAAAAGCTGTCTGTAACTAAAAGTTTCACATATCTGTAAATGCCCTTTAATTTGGGAAAGAAATCCTGGCTTCCTCCCTGCCATTTTATTTTTTCTCTGCAACTTTTTTTTATTCCTTCTGGGTTAAGTTACTGGGGAATAACAGATTCTACAGGACCTGCTGGACATTTTGTGGAAAACACAAACTGTTTTCTGGGCTTACAGAAAACAGGTTTGTTCCAGCACAAGGATCCGGTGTGCAGCCAGTACTGAGTCCAGTATTTAGCCTAGAGTGTTACAGGTGAGAGACAAGACATCTCTTTCTTTGTTTAATGTTTTTACTCTGAGTGTATGACCTCATGCATAACTCAGAGATCAAGAAACTAATAGAAAATAATTCCATCATCAGATCTTCTACACAGTACCTACTGAAATAGACATGACTCAGTCTGACTGCTTCACGCAGAAAAGAATCACTTAGCAGTCCATTACTTCACTATGCCAATGAGCTACCTGCAGTCTTCATTTTATCTCACTGAAAATAAACAGCATAACTCTCATAGTTTGATGAAAAATACCACACAGCCTGGCCATAAAACAAAAGCCAGATTGCAAACAAATTATAAAGAGAAAGTATGTCATGTAACTATTTTATAAAATCATGCAACATGATTTTCAATTAGATTTTATTCCTGAATCTGTTCTCAACAGATATAAAGTTAGTTTATCAGCTTTAGGTCTTTAGGATATTCTAAATTCTTAGAATATGTTGAGAAATAAGAAAGAAGACACAGTATTCTGTTAGTAAATTGTTTTCTTTCCTCAGGCTGTTTTCTTGCAAAATAGAATCTATTTTATACTACTCGATATTAAAAAGTAATTTGTTAGCATTGAGCTGGCATATCTCTTCCCAATTCTGATCTACTAACAAAAGCTTCCAACTTTTTAATGCTTTAAACACCTTGTAATTGTTCTAATTCTGCACAATCAATGCACTCTCTCTGAGGTTAATGTAGTATATCCATTTAGTTCTTCGATTATAAACTGAAGGGTAAGGAATCTTAATATACCTGTCAGCAATTCAAAATAGCTTGCAGGTATATACAGATCTAGGGAACTCTTAAAAGAAATCAAAATATTTCTGCTTAAATTTATTGAAATTTGGTGAGTGTATGTGAAGAACAGATGTTTTAATTTTTCCACTATTTTCATTATATTAGATTTTCAGTTAACCAGCTGTTTATTAGAGATTCTGATCAGCTCTTCTTATCTCCTTTCTAAAAAATATTTTGTTTTCCCTTTGGTCTGATTCAACTCTAATTATATTCTTTGTAACAGAAAAATACCAAATCAAACCAAAACAAAAACAAATAACTGAAAGCAAAGAAGCAAACAAACCACAAAAACCCCCCACTACATGGAGCCAATTGTTTTTACAGCAGAACTTACTAGCAATTACACATGACACTAATGGAAACAGCCTTAAACAGTCAAAAGCTTCTGGTGCTAAGAATAACAAAAAGGTTTTTCACTTTGTTACACACAACAAAAGAAAGAACTTTGAGGTAATTTCCTTGCAACCTTATCATATGCAAATTTTCACAACATTATTAATTATCTTTAAATTATTTAGGTTATTTGCTGTGTGCTCTTCCCTTTGGAAGGTCATCCTTTAACCTGACCAACTTAATTCAGGTCCACTTCATGAAATGTTCATATCTCAAGCTCCTTCTTTTACTGAACTAACTTCCCTCTTTTCCATGCATTTATCTCTGCAGGTAACAGTCCAAAATCCCTCACACTTATTTTGTGCTATGTTAAACAAGCTGCTAGTTTTCTGGAAAAACTTGCTCACTTGCTCTGCTTTCTGTGACTGACTCATCCTTGTGATTCAGGGAAACGCATGGCAAATATAAAGAAATATATGGAAAGTACAACATCAACAATGTTAGAAGTTACTGCCTGTATAATCTATCCATCACTGGTTCTTCTGTAGCCAAATCTCTGCATGGCCCAGCAATAAAGCAACTATCACAACCCCTATAGTTGAATCATAGGTTCTTAATTCCAGTCATATTGTTCAAGTTATTCTTCAGTGATGACGTGTGCTATTAAAAACTTGCCCAGCATTTAAGTATTTTGTCTCTTTGTGCATTACAGGCTTTCTGTTTTCAAAAAATACATGTAGGTAACTTCCATTTTTTTGTGCTTCTGCATATGCCTCCTCCACAAATTGCCCAAAACTGTGGCAGATCATAAGGGCAACATACAAATCTTCAGAATCCATTCTGCCGGGTACTTCATCCCAGTATTTCATTAACTAGTGCTAATGGCAAAGGACAGGCTAAAGACTCCTTTACTGGTCTTATATCAGTGCTTAGAAACAACATGAAAGCCTATTTCTTTTTCATTCAGCAAGAGACCTACAGTGCCTTATTTGTACACATGTATGTTAGCCAAAATAGCTGCCAATGCAGAATTAGCAAATTCTTCTCTCAGTGTTTAAGGTTATGAACGAATGGGAGCAAAATAAACTCAAAAGTGTGTGGCATGGTATTCCTCAGGCGCCTTCCTCAACCAAGAACATAACTGCAAGCTTTGTATTTAACTCTCAACAGCTGGCAGTGCTCTGGGATGTACCAATAAAAATACAGAAAACAGTAATAATTAAGGGTTTGGCGCCATAGGTACTGTGAACCAACAGAGTTGTCACAACAATTTCTTTGATCAGCAGCACACAAGAACAATGTCATCATCATTGTATTTGGCTACCTCTGACATTTTCCCCAGGCATGAAGATCCCGACATCCCCTTACACGTTAGGGCATTTCAGCATGATAGTAAAAGCCTGTGTTCCTTATCTCCTGGTCTCTGGCCTATTTCAGGTACAGGTATCAGCATAGTCAAAGGAGGCAGGAGATACTAATTTTGTGACTTATAACAAAATTTGCAATGGTTACTCTTTTGCATTCTTTTTCCCTTATAGAATCTTCATGTAACATATTGAAGGAATAACCATAAAAATAACAAAGTAATAAACCAGCTTGTTTGCAATCTGATAGAGTACATACACTTCTCTCTCCTATCCAAAAGTCCTGATGTTAAATTAACCCACTCTCCTTTCAGTATGAGTTGTAACTTCTTACCGGAAAATTGTGTATGTGAAATGTAACAAAACCAGTAAAATGACTCAATTCTATTTTAAGTCTCTCTGCTTTGAAGGTGGGGAAGTAATTTTTATATTGATTTTCTCAAAAAAACACGATGATGCCTAAAGAATGTTTGTTTTAAAATTCTGATCTTGGAAATCTACTTTATACATATGTATATAAAAATAGAAAAATATTTAAATATATTAAATAACATTAGCCCAAACCTGAAGACTTGTAGTTTAAGTACATAGGGTTTCATTTTTCTTTACAGACTAATCTTAGACTACACGAACCACGATGAAATCTGACAGAATGACTTCCTTGGAATGCATTATGACAGCTTAGGGGAAAAAAAAAAAAAAATTGAAATAATATGGAAAATGTAGTTTGTCACAGTGAGAGCAACACAAACTATAGAATAGCTTTCTGCGTTCAGAAAAATTCTAAGGAAATTAAGCTTTCTTCTGAAAAGGTTAAGGGACAATACCTCCTTCTTCAGAGAAAAGAAGTTTGTAGAATCTCAATGCTTTAGAGAGCAAAGTGGCTTTTTATGATATCTTCTTTTTTCTGTGATACTTTGTGCAATCTAGTTCTAAACATTTGAATGAGCAGAATATTTGTAGCATCAAATATTTCAGTGGTTTATCTTTGTATTTCAAATCATTGAGAGGTTTGTAAATTGGACTTATTAAAAGGATACCAAAGAATGGGTATGGATTATTGTTCAGAGTTGAATAGAGAAGAGTTTTCAAATGTACAGCTACTGTTATTATTCTCTATTTTTTAATTAAGAAGGAAGTGAATGTAGATTTTAACAATGAATTTTATCTCTCTTTTCATGCCTTCGCCACCTAGAACTCTCTCCCCTCCCCAAAACAATCTGCTTACAACAACCCCACTTTTCCTCTCAAAGAGGAAAAAAGTGTTTATTCTTGCATGCCTAGTAATGTTCAAACCTATTTTGATGGGTTTTGTTTGCATTTTATGTCCACATACAAAATTCTAGTATACTGAAATATTTATGTTATTCCTACATGAGTAGTGAGCTATTTTATGAATGAATTTGGAATTAAATCACCTTATTAGAAATCTGCAGTGACACAAGCCACATGTGTTCCGAATGCTTACAGTAACTGAAAAGTATATATTAGGCATCTGAAGCTTTTTCTAAGCTAAGAAATATAGAAATACTTTTTACAAGACTGTGAAAATGAAGAATTCTTTCTTTACAAGGTATTTAAGTTATTTGAAAGCTGAGTGACTTTAATATGTAAGTAGAAGTAATGTAAACCCCCTGAAACAGAAATTCAACTATTCCTTTAAAAGAAATAAAGAAATACCTCAGAAAAGTGATGGGAGGTGAGAGGAACTGTTAAAAATTTGATTCTCAAAATTGTCCAGAGAAAGAAAATGGCAACATAACCATGAAGCCAAAGACTTGTAATTCTACTGAAATATGAGCATATGCTTTACGAAGAGAATGCAGTCATGACTACTTCATAAAAGGGTGGTATCAATGCAAGAATGAGAGCATCGATTTGGAAACTAAAGAAACAAAAAAAACCACAAAAAACCCAACTCTTCACATCTCTGGATCATAATTAAAAGAGAAATCATTACATACAGACTAGTACCTCGGGTAACTACTTCTTTAATACTTAATAAACTTCCCCTGAGGCCAGAGAATTCATGTAATAAGAAAGAAATGGATCAAGACAGCATTTCAGGTCAGGAGTATTTTGTTCTCACAAAATATTTTGGTTTCTGCTCAAAATTTTAGGCTATCAGAGGTTGTGCTTTTATTCCCTTTTGCCTTCCTTCAGAAATCACTAAGGATATTTATTAAATTATTTTCCATCCCACTTAGAAACAGAAGTCAGAGTTATGACTCTGAAGAGGTGGTAGACAAGAGGAAACCTTCATTTGCCAAGAATATGATGCCAAGCATTTAAATGAAGATGTAAAATAGAATAGGGTTAGGAAAACTTGGCTGGAACTGGCAAGAACTTCTGCAGAAATTAAATTCATGAGGTAGAAGGACTATTGTAGAAGCAACAGAGGTGAACAGTGTTGAGGAAGATTTCATCTTTGCTGGAAGAGCAGGAGCTGCCTGGCCAGAGATGGGGAAAGAGGAACTGACTGAAAAGGTGAAGGAAAAAAGATGGATCATAGTAAAAAAGGATATTCTCCATTAGGTTTGTTGGAAAGATATTGTCTTGGAAAGTCTTTGGCAAGGAAACATTCAGGGGAGGTAAAACTATAGGTGAGTAAACAGTGGATGAAGCTGGGGCAGGAGACCTCAGGGCTGTGAGTTTCTACAAAGCACCCTGTTGTACCTGAATGTTGCTGTTGAGCTTGATTGGGAGCTTGAGTAAACCCACAAAATCTGCCATATTTTTGGTAACCATTCTGCATCTCCTTGTAGGGGACTTGTGTAAAGCCTATGGGGTTTTGGGGTTTTTTTCTCTGTACAAGAAAACTTCATTTTTGTTTAAAAGGCTTAATTATAATTAAAGAGGAATCCAGGTTGATTTCTAAAAATCAGAATGCATTTACTTTTCATTGCTAAATTATAATTTTCCCATTATTAGCTCTGGCCATGGTAGCTGTGTTCTATATTTTTTAAATAACTCCTTTTAACTACAAATCAAATTTAAATTATACTTTAGCAACAGCTAAAGGGTACTTAAATGATGCATAAATAAAGTGCTCTGAAAGAATGAACAGTGATTGGGGAATCAGTGTGTGTCAAAGTAATGATTCATGGGATAATCTTTCTCTAAATATTTCATTTAAACTCAAGAAAGTTTAGAAACCATTCATTTGCACCTCTCTGTCTCTTGGCTTCATCCTAAAAAGTGTGTTATTGAGCCCCTTTACTCAATAAATTTTTTAACACAATGTGTAAATACCAGGTTCCCTGCATCTCTAGGCATACTTCTTGTTTTTCTGTGATTGATTGGGTATTTTTTGTGTTTTAGTTTGTTCCTTAATGTAAATAGAATAAGTCATACATATTTCACTGGCAAAGACAAAGATTTTTATAAAAGAAACAATTCAAAATTAATTAATTTATTGTTCTAACTCAGATGTATGAATAAAAAAGAGCTTAGAAGCTTGAATGCGTTTATAGTTGAGCTTGGTGGAACATGAAGACAGCTGCAACTGGCTGCATTATTGATGAGAAACACAAAGCAGTTACACAGAACATTGAGTTAAAGAGAATAGAACATTGCTTTTCAGCTTCATGTACAGTCAGATGTTAAAGCTTCATTATCTACGTGGATCTTGGGGAGTTACTTGTACGGTGATTATTTATGCATGTGAGGTTTTCTCACTTGCTAACAGCACTAGGTTTTATTCAGTGTGCCTTAATAACAAGAGCTTTCTTGTTATTTCTAGAACTTTTCCCTTTCTTCCCTTTGCCTACCCCTCCAAGACATTTGGAACTATAACTAAACCACTTGGATTGACTGGCTATTAAAAAAAAATGCGGATTAATGCAGTCACTACTATAATATTATTTAAACATCTAAAGCAATAAACGTTAGGTCAAGATACAGTGAATGTTCCTAGCCACAAAATTAGATAACATATG
The DNA here is from genome assembly GCA_013397935.1 of Dasyornis broadbenti. Classification (NCBI taxonomy): domain Eukaryota; kingdom Metazoa; phylum Chordata; class Aves; order Passeriformes; family Dasyornithidae; genus Dasyornis; species Dasyornis broadbenti. The sequence continues at coordinate 467,326 of VZRN01005851.1, read as the reverse complement.
TGGATTGGAATTCAACCAGTTCTTCCATTACCTTAAATGGCTAATGCTGTTTGAGTTAGGGCATTTTGAGGTAAAATACTGGTAGATCTGGCAACAAATTAGAGATATGCCTACATATCAATGGATAATAGCAATCTTGAAGAATAAAAAAGAAAAGTTTTTAAAAGTTTAGGTTTAATTTGTACCTAGGTCCTTGATTCTATTACTCTAGCTGGCATAACTCAGGCCTACTACTATAAAATGCTTATAACAATGCAAAAAAACCGCTGCAATAAAGTGGGTGTGCAGAGGTGGAAGACTTCAAAAAATTCAATCCTTGATTTTTCCGTGTGATGTCTTTTGTGTTTACCTAAGTCAGTGGGCAGAGAGAAGCCTGAGCTGTGGTCTGTGAGACCCTCTAAGTAAGAACTAAGCAGCCCTTTCTTTAATCACACCTTCCAAACAAGACCTATGGTTAGGTCATAGCCTATTTCTGTTCAAGGTGTTGGAAGGCAATTTCCTGTGCAAACTGTCTCATCCCTCACTTTGAACTCAAAGGCTCAGGCATTCCTAAAATACGCAACTAAGTGGATTTTTTAATGAGTATAAAATATAAGAAGTATATAGTTTTAACTTGTAGTTTTCTATCATGCAAGGGTTGTTTCTTTTTACGTGATCATACACAAAGGAAAATACTGTTAGAAACAAATAAGTCCATTTTGATTGTCAGAAACTTTTTCTTCCAATTTTTGCAACAGACAAATTCAACATTATCTCTGTTATTCAGGCTGCAATCTTACTGGGCTGTGCACAAAAAAAAACCAAACCAAACCAAACCAAACCAAACCAAACCAAACCAAACCAAACCAAACCAAACCAAACCAAACCAAACCAAACCAAACCAAACCAAACCAAACCAAACCAAACCAAACCAAACCAAACCAAACCAAACCAAACCAAACCAAACCAAACCAAACCAAACCAAACCAAACCANAACCAACCAAACAAACAAACAAAAAACCCCAAAACCACCTAGTTGCAAAGCAACACAAATCAGTGACCTAAAAAAGATTTTTAATCGTCCACTGGAACTTAGGTGGAGGGCCAGAATCTACTTCTACTAGTTCTACATTTTTTTTCCCCTTTGCAGATTTCAAGGTGAAAACCAAGATTTAAGCAGCAAATATACTCTCCCCATATTCCCTTCCTGACTACATTGTTGTAAAACAGGAGAGGTCAGAGGTCACAAGTTAGAATGTTCACCTCTGCAGGCAAACTTTCATCAAAGCAGGACTGGGCTTTTGGTTTGGTTTTGTTGTGGGTTTGAGATTTTCTTTTCGTTTTGTGGTGTTTTTTCTTTTCCTCTTTTTTTTTTTTTTTTTAATTGTTTGTTTGTTTGGGGTTTAATGATGTGTTGTCGGGTTTTTTGTTTACTGTTGAACTAGAACTTGTGCTTTAAGCAGACCTAATAGACCTGGTTTATGTTTCATGGTACATTGATGCACTAAGTTAAAAGATGTCTTGCTATTCTCTGCCCTCTGGCCTTATATCATAAAATTCCAGAATTTTTCAACATGAAATAACTGAAAGTATAGGAAACTAAAGACTTTCTAGATACAAGGAATGTGAATCTGCATTTGCATCAAGCTTAAATATATTATGGATAGTGCAGGCACTTGAGACAAGTAGAAATCTATACATCATATGCTATGGACATCTGGCTACTTCTGCATTGGCAAATGTTGGCCAGGAGCATGTCTCTTGTTGTGCTGAGAATGTGATAACATTAAACTTGTTCCAAATTTCTATATCAAAGGCTAGCACTGGATTAGTGTAAATCTGATGAACTGAACAATTAGTAAAAGATGGAATACAGCTTCCAGTCAAGTTTCATCCAAAAAAATTCAGTTCGAGCACTCCTATGGCACACCCACACAAAGAAAAGCACAAGAAGCTTTGATAACTGGTGTCAAGGTTTTGCTTCAGACAAATTCTGATGCAATGCAGGCACGCCTACAGGGCTGCCATAAGGGACTGTTCCTTGAGGCAAAAATCTGTTGAAAAAGTCTATTAACCAAAATTGAAATAGTGGGATTAAGATTTGCTTCTCTTGTGTTCAAGAAATCTTACAGCAGACATGTGTCCCTATAAATGTACTTTCAGCTTCAGAGAATCATCCTTCCTAGGACCTTCATGAGCCACAGGCTGCATTCATTTAACTAACGTTTTTTCATTAATTAGCAGGATGAATTTTCTGTTCTGCATAAATGTAAATTAATACACCAAAGCATCTGAGAAAATATATCTCTTTTTAGAATATATTAGTAATTTATATAGAATTGCAGTGATTTCAAAACCAGAAAAAACCTAGGCCTAGCAACATATACTAGTAAATACTACAGAATGAAAATTAAAATATTATTAGAAGGAAACTAACATTTACTGAAACAAATACCATGACCTGGCTTTCCATCTTCATGGGAGTTGTTTGGGATTATTTTTGCTGTTCTGTGACCTACTAGATGGTCATTTCCATTTACAAGTCCCAGTGTGATAAAACAGAGCCTTTCAAATTGGTCTGCTATACTGCTGTCAGCACACATCTATCTCAGGAGAAAAAAAAAAAAAATTAGATATTCTAGATGCTTTCCAAATTAAACAATCCACTACCTGCACGTTAACAATTATTGCATGACAGTAGGTGAGTTACTTCAGTGTTGTGGTCCTTGTACTTATTTAGCGCTTCTACCACAAGACAACGGTCAGAATATAAACTGGAACACAAATTTATACAATTTCCAAAGATGCTCTGATTCACAAAATGTTTCATTCCCTGTTAGTTACAAGTACTGATATTGTCTTGTTTCAGACTTCAGGGAATGGCATGTTTAATTTGGATCTTGTCGTGGTTTAGCTTGGCCCAGGTTTTTCTAGTGGGGGGGGACCACAAAGATGGCTCCTCTGTGAAGCTTCTCGAAGCCTTCACCATGTCCAGCTCTGAGGTGATGGACATGCTGCTGGCCAAGCCTGGGCCAATTAGAGATGTTGGTTACGTCTCTGTGAAAAACATATTTAAGACGAAATCAAAACAATGGGTGCATGCACTTTTCCTTAGCCAGAGGAGGAGGAGTAGGTGAGAGTATGTGAGGGAAAACAACATGGAGAGACCAAGGTCAGTGGAGAAGGAGGGGGAGGGGGAGCTCCAGGCGCCGGAGCTCTGCAGCCTCTGCAGGCCGTGGTGAGGCCCATGGTGAAGCAGGGGGTGCCCCTGCAGCCCATGGGGGCCCACGGGAAATGCTGAGATCCACTTGCCCCAAAGCGAGTGGATACCCTGAAAGTGGCCGTGGTCCAGAGGGAGTCCTAGTGGAGAAACAGGCCTTGACTTGCACCCTGAGACTGAACTGAGTGTCCCACATGGAGTGGGTGGGTGCCAGAGAGAGAGAGAGAGAGAGAGAGAGAGAAGCCCAGCAGAAGTCCGGTAAAGAGAAGAAGCCTTGCTCCCGAGATGGAAACGGCCCGGCTCAGAGGTCTGTACCCCGTGGAAGATGGACCCCACGCCGTAGCAGTTTTGGGGAGACTGCTTGCCTGTGTGGGGACCAGCGTCACTGTAGCAGTGTCGGGCGGGCTGCCGACGGTGAGACCCATGGCTACGCAGAGGAAAAGAACCTCTCCCCGGGCAGGGGAAGAAGATCTGGGTGATGAACTGACCTAACCCTCCCCCCATACCTTGTTCCCTTGTGCAGCTGCTGGGAAGGAGGGAGGGGGGTGAGCGAAGAAACAGTGGCCTTGAAGGGTTTATTTTACTTCTCATTTACTCCTCTGACTCTGTTAGTAATAAATTAGATCACTTTGCAACCTAAGTTAGTCCTATTTTGCCTATTCTAAGTGCGTCTTCTCCCGGGTTTCCTTATCTCAACTCATAAGCCCTGGGTGTGGGTGTGTTAATTTGGGGGTACCTGGCATTTGGCCGGGCTCAAACCTTGACAGATCTTTAAAAGGTTCTTCCATACAGTTAAATCCCATAAATCAAAGCCACCGCAATGCCATCCTGATCAGGAATGTTTCTCTGAACCAGGACCCCAACATACCCGTAGATCTCTTACTGTGTGCTTGGTGTTAACAGTGAGATAGAAACATAAGCATGAACAAAATAAGTAGTGCTAACAGAGGTTTTACATAGTCACAGCAAAAATATCCCTGCAAACAACATTTATGAGAATTTATATGCATATATATAATACATGAGCAACTGTAAGATGAAAGTTTTTATAATTCTTGATATACAATACTCCAGTAGCTGACCACTGAACATGCTATTATACAAATATGTACGACATAAGGGGAGTTCAAAGAACATTTACATTTCCTGCAGATGTGATTATAATACTTAGTATTTTATTCTTTTTATACATAACCAGGCTCTTTTATATGCAACAATGCAAATGCACTCATAGTGAGAGTCCTATTGAGGCAATATCTTGTGTATTTTACTGCTTGGATTATCTGTAACGTGTCCACTAGGATTAAAGTTGTGCTGCTACTTGCTTTGTAAACTGGAAGTAGTTAATAGATATGTCACCCCAAACTTCTTTAGAGTTCTTGATTGTTTTTTTGCTTAAAGTTTGAAGTGGTGAGTAATGAACATCTTCCTCTCATTTGTTCTCTCTGCATGGTGCTTTTCTGCAATCACAGCCCTGGCAGTTATCCAAGTGTGGTCACATTTATTCCTGGTAACAGACCAGCTCGTATCTGTCACTGTTACTTCTTTTCCCTGGTGATCACCCATTCTCACTAACAATTCCCCAGTTCTCCACTTACTCTGAAATGTACCTGCTGTCAAAATGATTTAAGACTTTATGTGCAAATGTTATGTTTGTTTGTTTTTAAAATGTATGAAAGGCAAAATCACATAAAAGAGTCTGCATTGTCATTCCTGAAGTACCAATTTTGTGTAATGCCTAAAAGAAAAAAGCTTTTGAAACAATTACAATATCATGAACTTCAAAATAGTAATTGACAGCTAATTTTTTACTGAGTAATAGAAAAAGTTGATTTTAATTAAGGTTTTCTGAATGATATACGTTGAAACATTAGGGTTTAGGTGAATTGGAATTCAACAACTATATCTGTGATGAAACTTTCTAAACTTCTTCAGTTTATTCTGTCCCTTCTCTTGCATGAAACGTCTGATCAAGGAAGTGAGTATGCTTTCCCAGATGTTTTGTGCTGTGGAGCATCCATTTATAATAAAATATTAATACCAATCCATTTTTAGTAAATAGAATCATACCACCTACGTTTTTTGTCTGAATACTTCTGTCATATGTTTTTTCTTCTCTAGTATCCATGGCCAATATACACAAATGACAAACTAGTTTCTATCCCTAGTCTAAAATGTAAGAAATTAACAAAAGTTATGTGGCTTAAAATTTAAAAAAGGCTCAAATCATCTGTTCTTTGGAAAACCACTACAGTGAGAAACCTCACAGCATATAGCCTGTGCAAAATTCTACAAGTTTTCCGAAGAGTATGTTTTCTACTAAATCAAGATCTAAAGATCTTGGAAACTAGTGGCCAGAAATCAGACGAGCCTGATTTTGCAGATCACCTCAATGAACTGAACCGACTAGAGGACTGAACTCTTAATAGGCACTGGACTAGTTTCTTTGTGGCTATCTCAAGTTAAACCTATGCTAATATCAAGCTTAATGCCACACAAACTTAATGCAGGGTAATTGTTTTCATAGGGGGAGGTTATAAGGTCCATTGTAAATGCCAGATGAAGACAGATATTTCTTTCAGAGAGCCATGCGTATTTACTTACACCTGCCTTTAATGCAGGCATTCTCATGTTGGGGATAAGAGATGTTTTGAGTATGTTTTCATCTCCACTCGCTTTGCCAAAGTGGCAACGTGACAGCATGTTTACTCCTAAAATTTTGAACACAATCTGACTAAATTTAAATGAATCAAAAAGACTACACAGTCTACCAGCACTGACAGAGTGTGTTAGTTCCACATGGAAGTGTTTATTTTTAATAGCATATTTAACATTTTAACATGTAACATGTAACAACATATTTAACTTTTTAAGTTTAGTAACACGTTTAAGTTCTATTTATACACAACAGAAAAGAAAGCTCTGAAAAGAAATGTCTGCAGGCACCATGAATATTTTAAGCTTTCAAACCACAGTAGTTTGAATTGAAGCGCATGCTAGGAGTATGCCCCTGTAGTATATGACTAAAAATGCTAGCAATATTTGTGCTAGAAATGTATGTTTGCACTTGCTTTATGATGGAAATGAAGGTAAGAGCAGGCAAAAAAACCTCCCCAAAATTCAGTTTACAAAAGCAGTACTACTTTTCTATCATTCCCCTAGCATGTCCAATGATGAATTACCTGAGTAAAACCAAAATTTTTAATGAAACCCTTTGCAAGTATTTCTACATGGTAAGGGGGTTTTCCATTATTTCTTCACAGAGGAAATAATTTACCAAAAAGAAAAGAATCATCAAATCGTCAAGGTTGGAAGAGCTCTTCAAGATCATCCAGTCCAATCATCAAACCAGCGCTTGTAAGTGTAACCCCCGCACCACTAAACCGCATCACCCAGCACCAGACTCAGATGTCTCTTAAACACCTCTAGGGATGGTGACTCCACCACCTCCCTGGGCACCCTATTCCTGACCACCCAGACAGTGAAAAAATTTTTCTAATGTCTAATCTGAATATCCCCTGCCTCATCTCAAGGCCATTTCCTCTTGTCCTTCAGATTTTGGCATAGATTTTTTTTGGGAACGTTAAGGAATCAAAACATATTTAAGCTCAATGTTATTATATCTCTTTCACTTCTTTAGAGTGAAATTTATAATAGGATCTCAATGTGCTCTCTCTAGGTTAAGCTTAGATGATCATAAGTGGAGTAAGGCAATGCTCTTTCTAGTCGCAGTGCAACAGAATGAAGTGAAGGTCTCACTGAGAAAAGAGTTGGGAGCTTTTTTAATACTTGAAAGCTACTCCATTTTCCTGCCTTTTAACAAAATCATGTTGAAATCACACAATTTGTACTTCCAATTAGGGTTTATGTAATGAATGGCAAGACTCTAAATCAGAAAATCTGTGCTTCAAATTACCTGGCTTTTCCCCTCAAAGGCAAGTTCTGACCACACGTTCCTTTCCAAGGCCGTGTTGATTTATTCTAACAAGAACATTCACAGGGGGTTAGTCTGACAGTAGTAGCATCTAACAGGATGATACAATGAAGAAATGCTTTTTCCAAAAATCTCAGCCTAATGCAATTCGTTATACAAGCTGACTTGCTTAATCAGAAGAACACATTTTATTAAAAATAAACAGTAAAAGGAGGTCATTTTGTCTTAAGAGGTACAGCCAGAAAAATGTCTGTAGTGAAATCCTTTTCTCTCCTCATAAACAGTAATTACTTAGACATTTCATGAAGAAATGACAATCAACAGTTCCATTAACTTTTCTGAAACAATAGCAGTTTTTTGTATTAAAAATTAGGTACTCCTCCTGTGGAACTCTCCGAGATTGATAGCAGAACCAATGGAAAAGCTTCTAAAATATATTTAGAATATTTGTGTTGAATTAAAGCCTGCCTGCTCTCTTGTCTGCCCAGGATGAGTGATAGATCAGCAGAAAATGTTGCCCTTTGTACTCTGCTTCTGATGCAGATAGATAGTGAGGGTAGAGGCAGGGATTTACTCTTTTGCAGGCAGACAGAAAGCGGGATTAGGATGACTTCTAGCTGAAGGATCTGGTGTGAAAAATAACCAACCCAAGCAATCTGTGACCATTGACAGTTGACAGTATCTCCTCTGGACTAAAAGGGAAGGAGAGAGAGGAAGGCAGGGGAAGAAACCTTAATTTTAACCTAATTCTGTGTTTCTTCTTTGTAATGCATTGACTCTTAACGTAGGACTTAAATTAAGACTTAACTTCTTCTGTTTTGACACATATCCATAACTACTGAGGCCTGAAAAATACAAATAGTATTAGTCAAAATTTAAGAGATAAGAAATTTGGTCTGTCTTAGGCGTTTCTAAGAAGACCTTTTCTGTATCTGTAGATTTCATTGTCTTCTGCCTACACATTCCATCACTGGAGACAGCTTAAATCACCAAAGAAGCCTTTTAAACACATTTAGTGAAATGACTGTATTAAGATGCTATCTTCATGCTCTTAACCTTTGAGACTGAAAATTTTTATAGAAAAGATCTCTGTGCTTTATTAGGTGGATGTTTTAATGCCAGTCAGATGAGAAGGCCATTCAGAGATGAAGCTGTACATTAAAAATAATGCAAGGTGCATAGAAAAACAGAATTCCTATCAGTGGAAAGATTCTTTTTGATACACAATACCGGTTTAAAACTGAATTTCAGGAACCAGATCCTTATTATCTGCAAATAGAAAGTAACTTAATTCAGAATACATGCTACCTTGAGTAAATTTTTGTCTTAAATATGATGGAAGGCAATGTTTATAGATCCGGAATAATCTTTTGTATATGCTAATGATATAGCCTGGTCAGTCTGAACAACTGGGACTGATCAGCATAGCAAGCTGTATGACTTTGAAGTGTATGCTTTACAACACTGTGTCACATATTTACAAGAAAGGGAAATTCTGAAATGATAAAAACAAATCAGTGCTACCCATTTCTGCCTAATAGCATCACCATTTATACCCTGTGCTCAAAAACCTGTGTATAAGGTTTTGCTGAAATACTTGAGGGTGGTAATATATGCATTCAGGAATCAAACTCCTAATTAATTTAGATCTTATTGAAGTTATTTAAAAGTGGGAACAGCAGAATTCTTTAAACAATCTGGCCTCAAAATAGGACAGAAATTCCCTACTGGCATTTTTGTTTATTTTAACAGAACCTGTTCTACTCAGTTGATTTCATTACTTTTTCCATAATGGGATGCTGGAATGTGTTTCAAAATAACAAGATTGCACAGACATACCATTAGTCATCAAATGCATTTTCTATCTGACTTCTATGAGGAGTATAGAAATCCTGCTTGCATAATAATCAGAATTTTAATCATCTGTCTGTAAAATCGGGTATTGCAAAAGCACATGAGAAATAGAATGACAAGTAGAAAGGTTAAAAGAAAGAAATGCCACATGATGATCAAAAATAAGAAATGTGGAAGGAGTGATTTAGTCACATCTTGTAGGACAAAAAAAGTGCCTTTAGCTACTATGATAGATTTTCTAAGTATACAACCATCAGTGTTCTCAAAAGAAAATGTTGGACAATGAACCTTTGCACAGTTAAAAAATTTTCATGTATTTGACTCAATTCAGGCCTCTGAAACATATGAGATTTTTTACTAGTAAAATCTTGTGGACTGACTTTCTCACTAGCTACAAATTATTTTCTAAGAGGAAAACATAGGCACAAACATAGAGTCCACAACAGGCTTAAAAACCTTGAAATTAACCCAACCCTTTTCCTGGTCCCTATGAGCTCAACATCCTCTTAGATTTCACTTGAATAACTTCCTTAAAACCATTCCTTGATTTTCTGTCTCTACATCATAAACAAGAGGAGCAAAGAAAATTCTGTCTGTACTTGAAGTCAACAGCAAAATCCACTTTAACTTCCAAGCTGATCTTGCGTGATGAAAGAAACCTATCATCTTGCAGATATGAAAGCATCTATTTTTTTTCTCAGCTTGATTGATCTAAGCATGAAAACCAGTGCACACTAAACAGATGTCCTACCTTTCTTGTGTTGCACCCTCATCACAGGTTTTTGCTGGCATTTTTCTCCCTCGTGTGTCTTTGGTGGTGTTTTTGTTGTCAATGTCAAAATGGAATAAGTTATCGGAAACTTCTGTATCTGAGACCAATGCTCACACCAAAGCTACAAAGACAGTCTTAATTCTTTAATTTACTTTCATATTTACAGGTACTCTCTTGCAGTCTAATAGACAGCTTTAAAATTCCATGCATCTGCTATTTTCTCAAAAAAATAATGAAAAACAAAGAACAAACTGCACCTTTAAAAACCCATTAAAATTCACATTAAACTACCAAACACATTAACCTTAGAGTCAGATGTTGCAGAAATATCCCATGGCCATTTTTTCTGAAGGCTTACATTTCTACATGCTCAGGCTATAGCACATTAATGAAAATAAATTTGAGTACAGCTTTTTGATAGAATTTATTGGTGTGTTCAATCTTACAGCTTAAATTATCTACTGACATTTGTTTTTTTGTTCACAAACATGAGTAAATATTTCTCCATACTAGAACATAATCTACGTCTTTTTCTAAGTAACAAAGTAATAAAAATATTTTTAATTAGGGAAAAAAAATAGCTATATCACACTTGAATGGTATCCTAACTGTTGTTACTAACCACATGTGAGTAAAACAGACTAAACAGTGAAATCAAATTGCTTCTTTGTTTAGAAGCTAATTTCAGCACTTCTTTCAGCAGCTATTTCCTGCTTTTGTATTTGTTTGCAATGCAGCAGTACTAAACCATAAACCTTGCAAGTCTCACCCTTCTTATTGTGCACACACAATTATATGGTATAAGCAATAAAAAACCTTGATTCAAAATCTGAGCTGACATAGATTTGCCTAAACACAAATGACATATGATTTTGTTTTCTATTCTGTTTTAACAGAAATCCATCTGAGGGATTCGTGACACCTTCAGCCACCGACGCTGCCTGGTTTGTCTTCCAAAGATCATTCTGTACTAAGATGTGCTCTGTCTGAAAAAAAGGGGTAAGACCAGGGACTAATTTTGCAACTCTGAATCTCTTGTGACTAATTTGTTTTCTCTCTCTCTCTCTTAATTGATCATGGTTTTCTAACTAGGGCATTTAAGTTAAATGCCATGGGCTATGTAGCACGCACAACTTCAGAGTAACTTTCTCGTTAAAACATCAGAGGACAAAGTCTCAAGGAGAATTTGTAATCAATATTCCATGTTGTCATTTATAACTCCTTCCTTCAGTGGCTGTCCCTGGTACTGTATTTACTTGCAGATCCTTTTACACAAAGGTAACTGGAGGCACGTAGATTTATACGAAACTAAATTTCACCAAAGAATGCTGTTTGTTTCTAAAACAGTTATGATTTCACATAGCACAAGCTGAAAGTGAATCTAATACTAGTTTATTAGAGAAAATTCTGAAACTTTAATGATCTTTTTAGGCATTCCGTGCTCTGGTAATGCTTCAGGGAGGGTTTCCCACTGACAAAGCCTTTATAGTTTAAAATAAGTGAAGACATCAGGATGCAAGTCGTTAATTGTTGATTATACTCACCTAACTTTATTGGTTTCCTACAAAGTATCTAGTTAACAGTGATCTATAGAAAGTTTTTTTCGGATACCTGTAAACAAAAGAAGACTAAGGTACTTTATGAGATGGTTCCTCACCATCTGCTACACTCTTTGAACAAAATGATATTAAGAAGGAATAAATTCAAAATGATGTAGCAGATGGCCTTGACATAAAATGATGGCATTTATGCCTTATTTTTGTTTTCTTTTTATTTACTACTGAAGTAAGTCCCAAAATAGTAAGAAGTTAAGCCCCAAATTCTGTTAGAATATGGTTAAATTATTTAGAACTATAAAATATGCCAGAAAAATAGTCTCAAAAATTTAGCTTATAAATCCACTATAATGTACAGGGGAGAAAAAAGCATCCTAGATTAATGGAAATTGTTGAGAACACCATGAGATAAGTTGCGGATGCCCCTGGAATCCCTGGAAGCATTTGAAGCCAAGTTAGACTGAGCTCTGAGCAACCTGGTCTAAGACGTCCCCAGTCGGAACCAGATGACCTTAAAGGTCCCTTCCAACATAAACCATTCTATGATTTTATGTTAGTGAACATCTACGTTCATCCTTCTTTCCACTCTTTCTAAGGTTTGCTTTTTGGCTCCTCCCAAATAAGCAAACCCTTACTGGTGGAAGAATCTTCTGTTTCTTGATGCAGTGTGCTTTCCTCTCTATCTTCCTGAAATTGTTAGTGAGCTTCATTTTAACCAGACTTTAATTAAATTTAGGCCTAATATTTGGGAACCAAGTAAATAGTAGCTTAAAATGTATATATTTTGTCAGTAGTTTCTTTCTTTCCTTTGGGACATTATCTCAGTAACCTGAGTAACCTGAATATTTCCAGAGAGATGCTCCCTCTATTGGTGATTCAGTTTATTCTCAGCAACTGCCTTAGCAACCTTCAAATAGTCTTTTCATAAAATTAGGCCTCACAAGTCATTATTATTTACAGATGAAACCTGAAAATTATTTTCAAGGGAAGTATAAATAAATATATTATGTACTGTAGAGGAGCTTGAATCAGATTGATTGTGACATAAACCTTAGTTTTTTTACATTAGAACAGATTTTACCTTACTATTGCCTTTTTCAATGCTATCAGCTGTAAATTTGTTTCAGTTGCTAGACAGTGAAGTGCATTCCAGGTCACTCTGAGCATTACTTCCCATTACAAAACTCTTTTGTCTTATTTTGTAGATGGAATGCCAATGTGTTTTACACCCAATTCTGTATTGTACCACATAATTCATGGTGAAGTAAGAGCAGCCTTCTTATGAAACTCAAGTTGCAGAATCAGCTACTGAACTACTTTGCAGTCCCCAAAATAAGCAGAGGCAAAAATAAAGATATAAAACGTTACTGGGAAGAATGTGGTTGCATTTAGTTTCATGATGCAGTGACAGGTAGAATGACAGGACATAGTAGAATAAATTCTGTTAAAAGAAACCATGCACTGAAAGTATCGGAGAAAAAAATTGTAACTTCATTCCTTAGAAATTTTTTAGAAGAAAATAAATATCAATATTTTTACTTGGGGAAATAAGACTCCTCCCATGTATATGGAATTGTTTCTTATTAGAAAAAAAAATAGGTGAGAGGATCTAGAGATAATGGAATGTGTTTTCAGCTGATTCAAAGAGGAAAAGATAACTGAAGATGAAGGTCATAAAGCTTCATTTGGCTTCAGTTTTTTGGATGTGAATGTTTATATAAATGGTTATGAAAGATCTGCGATAGAGAATTGGAAACATTACAGGGAAATGAGCCCTCATTTCTCATAGACATCTGAATAATTGTGGGGAACTTGTGCTAAGAAGAACAGAAAATAATAAAACGTAAGCCATGACCCTCTTAGGAGGGTCCTTCTCTTAGGAAGTAACACAACCTTCCTTCATAAAGCAGTTGAGAAATTGTAACACTGGCACGTGACCTAATCTTCTATGCAGGACTAAATATTTATTTCACATGGTGATAGAACCATGAAATCAGGGCAGGTAGAGCAATAAACAATTAAAAGAGACAAACTGAAACAATGGATTAATGAAATATCAATTAGAAAAGAAAAGAAACCTCAATACTATACTGCAAAGTACTGCACTGCAGTACTATATATACTGCAGTGCAGTATTTTGAAATACTATACTGCAAAAAAAAAATTTGACACAGAATTATAATATTTTTCTTATTAATGACATAAAACTACTGGAAGTGTCAATCTGCCTCTTTTTGTTTGAAACTTCAAAGGTCTTCTGGATAAAAGAAAAGAAAACATTTCTTTCACTCCTCTGACTGACTTAAACACTTGAGTGCTGCCAAAGAGTCAGACATTGGTCAAAAGTAACTGCAGTACTCTTAAAAGTATTTCTGCACTACTTTTGAATGTATTTCGTTGGAATATTAGTCACACAAAAGAAAAGACTTAACAAGAGAAAAGGGATGGCCCCACTGTTATTTCAGCATGAAGAGTTCAATAATATTAATTTTCTTGATGTATATTTTCATGAAAATACTTCATGGTGTTTTTTTGTTTTTTTTTTTCCTTTTACTTAGCTGATTCCTGAAAGTTATGAAAGGGGGTGGAAGGAGCGAAGGACTTTTAGTCTTCTTTAGAAGTTGATAAACTCTTTCTTGAAAGCCTGATGAATCTAAGACCAATGAGGCAATCATCTGGAACAGTCTGATGTGAGACATAGAGAAGAGATGTAGCACAAAACCAGCACAGAGCCTCAGATCCTGCTTTCTACAGGAGAAGTGGCACTGTAGGGAAGAAGGAATAAAGGAGTGCCAGAGACTAAAACTAAGGGCAGATGGGATGAAGGAGAAGTTGAGACTAAGACCAAAGGCAGAAAGTCAGAGAGAGAGAAGGGAAGTAAGATTTTGTGATTGTCTACTGGAAACAGCTTTACAGAAGTCAAATTTTGCTTGAATCTCTACCTTCATAATTATAACACACAACAGATCTGACAAAGGTAACGTGCAATCATCTGCAAGGAATGTATAAACCCAGAAATTTTATATACAGTTTAGCCATTTCTAAATAAGAATAAAGAGATGACAATATTTATTTCATGCTGAGCTAAACCTTCTCCCAGAAGGCTGAGGTGATGTCTCATGCTAGATGTGATCCAGAAGAAAGTAAATATCGAAGGAGTGAGAATCAACAAGAATTGCGTAATTCTGAAGGCAAATATGCACCTCATCACACATACCTTCATACCAGAATTAAAACCTGCTTACAAAATCATACATAACTTTTGGTTCCTGTAATATAAACAGAATCTTTAATCTAAATTACACCTAAGAATTTGTTCTTCTTGCCAGTTGTCACTCAAAAATATAATCTTCAAAATTTTCAATTCTATTATCAATTAATTCTGTCAAATATTGTGGGGGTTTTTATAAAAAAATATTGTTAAAATTCAAAGATGTTTAGCCTACAGTTCTGATTTTGCCTGATTCAGAATTCCTTTTTTTCATAGTAGCTAGAATGGAGCTATGTCTTGGATTTGTGCTGGAAATTTGTGTTGGTAATAGAGTGGTGTTTTCATTATTGATGAGCAGATCTTGCACAAAGTCAAGGCCTTTTCTGCCTCTCACCCCACCCCACCAGTGAACAGATTGGGGGTGCACAAAAAGTTTGGAGGGGACACATCTGGGGCAGCTGACCTCCAACTGACCAGAAGGATATCCCACAACATATTGGCACCATGCTCAGCTTATGGAGCTGGGGGTAACAAACAGGAAGTGCAGTAAATTCCAAGTGATGGCATTTGCCTTCCCAAGACACCACTATGCATGCAGGAGTCCAGCTCTCTTGGGCATGGCTGAACATGTGCCAAAGTGGTGAGTGCTTTCCCTATTAAACTCTTTATCTCAGCCCAGAGTTTCCTCACTTTTTTCTCTTTCACTTCATTTCCCCTTTCCCACCAGGCGGAAATGAGTAAGTGGCTATGTGGCACTTAGCTGGTGCCTGGGGTAAAACCATGGCTCCTGCACTCCCTTGCTATGGATGAATTCACACCAAGAGGTTCCAGAGAAGTATTTCTTCCTGCCACATTTCCCTACAGAACTCAATAACTTTCTTTGTTAGGAGTTGCTGATGATTCTTTCATACATTTATACATGTTGTCTATTTATACATAGATAGTCGTGATACACAGATCTGTGCAGCAATGCTTGCTATTTTATTTTGCTTCTTACTTTTGTTTATTCTTTAGTGAAGAAAAAGGTTCAAGATCATATCTTTTAGAATATCTAGGTACTAATGAAAATATTAAAAGCTATGATTACAGTCCTCTTCTGTTTTCATAGCATTTAGGTTTTCTAGTTGTACAGTCAATCATAAAAGTACAAACAAAGAATGTTCTCTAAAGGTCTCACAATCTATTCTGCCTTTGCTATTTTTTTCTTTCATTTTCATAAATACATAAAAATAAAAAATCACAATTCTTGTTGAAAAAAAAAAAAAAGGCATATTATTCTGTATGTATCAAGAATTGCAATATCTGACATAACAGAGAAGGAAGGTTTGACATCTATACCTGAGATACAGGAAGGACTTGTGTGTTTAATTCCCACTGCTTGCAGTACGTTGTTTCCAAGACAGAATGATCTGTGAGGCAAAAACTTGAGGAATGGGTGGATCTGGTGGATGGAGAAAACCCTGGACAAGTTCTGCTAAGTATTGACTTAAGTTCTACTGATTTCCCTCAGTGTTAATAGTCCTAAGAAGTGGGCTTTGGAGTCCAATGAGACTCTTGCAAAATCTTCCTATTAACCAGCCTTCAAATACAATCCAAGCTAGAAGAGTTAAGAGTATTTATCACATATTTTGTTGAAAAGCATTAAGTTAGTTTTAAAACAACACCACCCACACAAGTAGCTAGAAAATATCAAACATCATGCTGTGTTCTATACGTTATTACTGGCATGCTACAGAAAGATGAACTGCATTCATAATCTTGTCATGACAGAGAATCAATCCATTTATTTTGTACTATTACAATTTTAAGCAGGAAAGTCTGATTTAATAACACAAAAAATTAGTCCAAGTTAAGACAAGGATAGTTAAGACAATTATTTTATGTACTTGCTCCATGAACACGATAGGTTTTGACAATGACATATTACAATAATTACTTAGTAGTGGCTGCTCTTTAAGTCCTTAAAGTTAAATACAAACATAAACTATCATTATAAGCACTAACGCATAAAATAGGATCATCAACATTTAGAGAATTTTGAGTGTGAAGAGTACTTGAAGGTAGTTAATGGAATGTGAAAATATGTATTTCCTTATGCCTAAAAATTAGATAACTCTTCCTTCAAGTCTCCAAAGTAATATTCAATTCATAGTTCTGGCTTACAGTTTCTCCTTCCTCATTGCATATTTTCAGGACACAAGTATTTGAGGTGCTATTTATTTGTATTCCAGTATTGTTATAGTTAGTTTTGTCAGCTACATAGAAAAATAGGTAATTAGTTCCAGTTAAAAATAGGTGGTTTGAGTTCCAGTTAAAAGTGCAAGCTTTTTATGAGAATTTCATAATACATAGCCAGGTATGGCATGTTTTTTTAAAAAAAATCCACTTTTTTCTGGTTTTGTGTTAAGCAAAATATAACAAAAAGTGCAGAAACTTGATAGAAGCCTTGAAGTGATAATGTCACACTTGGTTTTCAGTAGAATTTATTTTTCAGATCTTCTCTCCCATTTTTTCTTAGGATCTTCCTTGACAGTTCTATAATTCACATTTACTACTGGAAATCTCAAGACTTTCTCTCCTTTACCTTTGGAACTTGCCTTTCATAGGATTTTACAAGAGCGTTCTACTTCTAGTTCACAGATCAAAGTTAACAGGATTCTGCAAAATGAGACCCAGGCGCTTCTATGGAGGCTTCTGGGTACGAGTCCCTGCCGCACACACTGCGCTAAATGAGCTGCCAGGAGCAGTCGTAGTTTGGTAACCTTCAAATATCCAATGATAAAATCAACCTGGCTCTGTTTGATATTCTACTGTGTTTTATTGCAACATCAGTGTTGACTGCATATTTGGAAATGGCTTTTGTCTTCAGAAATGCTATGTAGTTTTTTCTACTTACTTCTTCCCTTCACTTAACATCAAAAATACATTTCTTCTTATTACGGTTGTAACACAGAAAGCTAAAGAGCAGCCCAAAGTTAATTAAAGCCAAAAGACTGAAGACCTAAATGAGAGTTAGATGTTAGGACATTTGTATAAAACATGATGATCATGTTAAAATAACCATATTGTTGTTACAAAAAAAATGAAACAAATATCAATACACAGTAAAGTAATTTATACTTTTGGGTAGTTTGTTAACTACCAATAAAACTAAAATTCTCATTAAAAAATCCCATCAGGTAATCTTGCCAATCAACCAGAGGTGTTTTTATCCTTCTCACATGCATATTTTCCCTTGGTGTTAATAAGGCTACCCTATACAAACCTATAAACAAATAAACATCTTTGTGAAGAAATGTTAAACAATATTTTCTTTCTCTGAAAGGGCTTATTAATTTTTATGTCCAATTATTTTTCAGTACTTGTAAACAAAAATTTCCAATAGATTTAAAAGAGTGCATAGGGGCACTCATTTTGCTATAACAAATTAGTGTTTAATCAAAAAATAAGAGAGTTTGTCATGAATGGCTTGGCCAATAGACATAAATTTTAATGATAGACAGAAAAGAAGGCAGAGTGCAATATCATTTCTAATACAGTAATACAGGCATTCCCTTGCATAACAGCTCTCATTATGTAATTTCCAGTGGCAATGTAATTTATCTACTGTAATTTGAAGACACATTTAAAACTAAATGTGATTAATATTTATACAGCTGATTTTTTTCCAAAACCAGATTTTATTTTATTTTATTTTATTTGACCATGTTCCTCAAATTATTTTTTTCCTTTAATCTTTCTGCTTAAAAAATCAAGGAGAATATATGCATAATGATTAATGCTAACAACTGCCTTGTAATAATATTGTGATGTACTGCATTATATGTCCTACTGGAATTAAATCTAAACTCTTTTACCCTTCATTAGTGGAAGAGTGGTAGTAAAGATCATAATATATATGCCAAGGGGAATAGCAGAGAAACATGCAAAATGTATTCCAGTTTTTTGCACATTCTCTTAATTTATAAAATAGCCTATGCTTTAATTTTCTTAAAGCTTTTTTATTCAATATTCAATTTGCATGCAAATTGAAATGTTTCAAACTGCAATATATTTAGATGCGCATCTTCATTTCTGTAATTTCCCTCTTCATTCCTTCCATGTCAATACAAATTCTTCCTAATGAGATTATTTTAACAACTTTCATGAAGAAGTTTATTGTAATTTTCCTGTTTTGTAAATAATTATGTAGATTATTTTTGAACAGATAGCCATCCTTTCACTGTAAAGATTCCACATGCTCCTGTGGCTGCTCAACAAACAAAATTAAAGTGGCATGATTTTATTAAATTTTTATCCTATTAGAACCTGAGGTCTCCATTTCCAGGTACAAGGTGTTATGGATATGATTCCATATTTGGAAAGAGACGTCTGTAAACTCCTTTTCCCCCGTATTTTCCTGTATTTCAACTAAGTATCTTTCTAATGTGTTTTGTTTTATTTTAAGTATCTCTCCTCCTTTTTCTAGTGGAACAACGACTTACAGAGAAAATATTTAGGTCAGGAAGTGATAAAACATTATTTATTGCCCAGTCAACTATATGAGCCCTAGAGAGACCAGAACTTATTAAACACCCAAAGAGGATGGTGTGTGTAAGAAAACAGGACAAACTGAAATTTGAAATTATCAAAAATGAAACTACAGTTAGGCAAGAACAGCTGGATTCCCCACTGCCCAGATGTTACTACTACTCAAAACTATCAGTACAGAATAGGCTTGATACTGAGACTTGGTGGAGAGCAGAAAAAGAAAAAAGAAAGGGAAAGGGAAAGGGAGAAAGGTAGAGAGAGAGGGAGCGAGGGAGGGAGGAAGGAAGGAAGAGAGAAAGAGAAAGAGAAAGAGAAAGAGAAAGAGAAAGAGAAAGAGAAAGAGAAAGAGAAAGAGAAAGAGAAAGAGAAAGAGAAAGAGAAAGAGAAAGAGAAAGAGAAAGAGAAAGAGAAAGAGAAAGAGAAAGAGAAAGAGAAAGAGAAAGAGAAAGAGAAAGAGAAAGAGAAAGAGAAAGAGAAAGAGAAAGAGAAAGAGAAAGAGAAAGAGAAAGAGAAAGAGAAAGAGAAAGAGAAAGAGAAAGAGAAAGAGAAAGAGAAAGAGAAAGAGAAAGAGAAAGAGAAAGAGAAAGAGAAAGAGAAAGAGAAAGAGAAAGAGAAAGAGAAAGAGAAAGAGAAAGAGAAAGAGAAAGAGAAAGAGAAAGAGAAAGAGAAAGAGAAAGAGAAAGAGAAAGAGAAAGAGAAAGAGAAAGAGAAAGAGAAAGAGAAAGAGAAAGAGAAAGAGAAAGAGAAAGAGAAAGAGAAAGAGAAAGAGAAAGAGAAAGAGANAGAAAGAAAGAAAGAAAGAAAGAAAGAAAGAAAGAAAGAAAGAAAGAAAGAGAAAGAAAGAAAGAAAGAAAGAAAGAAAGAAAGAAAGAAAGAAAGAAAGAAAGAAAGAAAGAAAGAAAGAAAGAAAGAAAGAAAGAAAGAAAGAAAGAAAGAAAGAAAAAGAAATAATAGATACATTAACATTATTTAAATCAACATACACTTTTATGTATCTCTGAAGAAGAGCAGTAATATTCTGTTTTCCACTATCTAGAAGAAAATCAAGTCTGACTAACATTTTAGATTTGCAAAGACTGTCTGTAATGGATGACACTAAGTGAAAATTTGTGAACAACTGAGAACAGGGATAATTGTGTTTGTGCCAATGAAAAATAGAAAAGAACATCCCCAGAGATGGTGCAGAAAGCAGAACTGCAATCCACTTCCTTTTACCTTTGAGAGTCCGTTGCCTCAATGCACAATTTATGGATTTCAATGTAACTTGTATAACTTGTTTTAATTTAAAAAACTATGCATCCTTTCTAAGCAACTGGTCTAAAAAACAAACCATGGAGCCAAGTTTGCTCACTTTCTCTCAGGCTTTGAATCACAGAATCATAGAATAATTAAGTATGGGAAAGACCTCCAAGCTCATCAACTCCAACCATTGACCTAATTCCACCATAACGCTAAAACATATCACTTGTTTCTTGAACAGTTCCTGGGATAGTGGCTCCATCAATTCCCTGGGTAGCCTGTTCCAATGCTTAACCACACTTTCAGGGTAGAACTTTTTCCTAATAGCCAACCACAACCTCCCCTGGCACAATTTGAGGCTATTTCCCCTTGTCGTGTTGCTAGCTGCCTGGGAGACCAAGAACATTTATAAGACAGGCATCGTTTACCTCTGTACTGGTGCCTGCTCAGTGTGACCCAGCTGCCTGCTGCTAGAAACCAGCACAACTGGGAGACAGCTTCTAAGCACCAGAGTTGTTGACAAAACTCCAGGATTAAATTCAACTAAGCAGATTTGGTAGAAGTATTTTTCTGGTCCAAGCACTGACACTGGCCATTGGGCACTACTCGTACATTTATACCATGTCTGAGGTTTACTGCAAGGCTCTTCAGCTCACCTCTGAAAGCAGACCAAGATGGCTTGTCTTCAAATAATGTGCCTGCACAACTTGTAAGCCTGATATCTGAACTGCACTGTGCATGGACAATTTAAAATTTTCATTTTAAAAATAGTGATTTTTTAAAATGTATGACACCGCCTACAGTAAGAACATTCTAAAATCACATACTGCTTTTTAAGGCAATGCTAAGAATATTTCTTTCATCAGATAGACTAGAAGAGAGTCTCAGAAAAAAAAGTGACAGGAAAATGAACACAAGGCTTGTTGGAAAGCATCAATAATAGCACCTAGAGAGGCAAGACAGTGACCAAGACAGTTTAAACCTACAACACAGTTTACTTTTATTAGTACAGCAAGTTTTTATCAGTGTCTCTAAGCTGAGATTAGTTCTTCCTAAAATTTTTATTTTACAAAGGTTTTCAGAGTGTTCCCAGTGTAGGAGGTAAGTAGGTGGAATAGAGTTCCAAGAGTTTTGCTAAGGAAATCCATAATTTGGAGTGCTTCCCAGTGTAGGAATAGCATCAGTCTTTTTTTTTCCTCCACTAGGCAAGAATGATAACAGCAGCATTCAGAGTGCCTATGAAAAGTCAGTGGAGACGGAGTTCACTAATGAAGTAAATGGGGAAAGAAGGAGTGGATGTAGGAAGCAGGGAAGGGCCCCTATATTAGATAATAACTGAATGAGGTAGGTGTTTTCTTTCAAGCAATATAAGAGGAAGAGAGAAACTCTGAGGCATAAAAGAAACAGAAAGGAATACTTGTGCTAGAAGATGAAAGAAAAGCAGAAATGTTTCATCTCCTCTCAAAGTAAAGGGAATTTTTCAGAGGGAGAAATACAGAACATAGTGTGCTAAACTTTCAATGCTCCCAGAGGGAAAAGGGTAAGTAGATTAGGGAGGTGTGGGTCATGATAAAGATCATCTCTTGCTGATCCATAAGGTCAGCTTTTAAAAATATTTTAACCACAGAGACAAGTGGAAAAGAGGCAGCTGAGTTTTGAACATTCAGCTGTTGCTTTGGCGTTCCAGAAACACAACCACTGTTCGTCCAGCTCAGCCATCTCTTGTCCTTTGTGGTCCACTCTCCTCCTCTCTGGACAGAGAGTGGGATCATGCTAACACCTTTCTCAGCATGAAAACAGAGCTCTCTACACTGTGCACATGACAAAACTGCCGTTTTCTTGGCTCACCAGAGTTTCAGAGTCACAGAATATTTGAAGTTAGAGAGCACCTCTGGAGATTGTCTAGTGCAACCCAGTGCTCAAAGCAATGGCAGCACCCACAGCTGCAAGATTCCCAATTAGATTTTCAATGTCTTCAAGCATGGAGACTTCACCACTTCTCTGAGTAACCTGTTCCACTGTTTGACCAGTCCTAGATACTGTGATTCTCTCTTCCTCAATACTCCTTCAGATATCTCCAGTGTCCTACAGCAGGAAAAGATTGTTTAGTGAAGACACTGTGCTGAGCTCTTTAAAAGCATTTACCACAAGCATATTATTCCTAGATTATATTCCATCATTGATGTGACTATATGTACAAATTAAAAAAAAAAAGGAAATCATCTTCCCACCAGTAAACAAATATTCATTAAGAACATTTAAAAGCAAATACTAAAAGAAAAAACTAACAGTGGAAATTAATGGAACAAATATGGAAGAAAAATGTAATAGAGAATTCAAATTATCTTTACATGCTTTAGTATATAGTGCTTAGAATATGCATTTAGAAAAAGTAAATTATTCTCCTCCATTCCTAATCCTTTTGTACAATGGACTGCAACTATCCAGAATTCCATTTAGTGTACTTCTCCACTCTGATGAAGTACAAACATGAATTTTAGTTTTTGACTAAGGAAGAAATATGTAATTGTCTTCTCAAGCACATTTTCACTTTGAAATCTTAGGATAAATTCATTCAAAAAATTTCATCAACCTTTATAGGAAAAACTCCTCCTACCATAATTTAATGGCCAGGAAAGAAGATAAAAGATATTAAATTACACAGAAAGAATATTAACTTGCTTTTTTCTACTATACTTATAATATTAATTTAAAAGAAATCTCAAAAGAGGTTTTTCACATAACTGATTCAGTGTATCCTTATTATCTAAGTAGTCAGACATGACTTTGTCCCTACAGTCAAATAACTTTCTGGAAATTGAGTACAATTCACAGTTATGAATTTTATTGCACACGTCCATACTACAGCTAAGTACCAATTTATATGTTCCATTTTGTACAGCACATTTTACCACTGCAGCCCCCTGAACTCTGTTTAACATGTTTCACTATTAACAGCCAGGCAGTGCCTTTTTCTTACCTAGCAGACATGCAACAATGAGGAGGTTCAACAACAGCACACGAGTGCTAGATGACTATTTGACCAGAGAATTGACAGCCACAGGGAAAGGGAAGCTCTACATTGTGGCATTTTATGTATGCATGACTCAGTATCTTCTAAAAATCAGGGATTGTATTCCAGGAGTGAAGCAACACAAGAGTGTAGGACAACAGAATTTTTTTTTTTTAAAGTAAACTTTGGTATAAGGAAAGATACAACCAAAATCAAAAGATAAACACAATACTTTCAGAAGACATATTTGGATAGAAGTGTGTGGGGAAAGAAGAAAATTATCAAACATTCCAGGGACAGCTAAGGACATTGAAGTAACCTGAATACTGAATATTGGCATGCCAAAGGAAATTTGCAGTAGTTAAACATTTGTTTTTATCTCACATCAGGAATGAATAAAAGAGGCTAAAAATGTGTAGAGTTTAAATTAAGTCTTATCTAATGCATTATTGCAATGAAATGATTGTAGTTAAGACACCAGGGAACAAGTGTGCTTTCAGGTGGGTCCCACCTTCCCAGGCAATCTATGTCTAAAAACAGATTACGACATTTACTCTCATGAAGCAAGACAGCAGACAAGACAAAAAAACCTCACACTTTTTATTGTATATATACAGACACACACACACACACACACACACACACACACACATTCTCATATGCATATATCTCCATGCATGTGTATCTATAAAAATATATATATGCATACAAGTCTATGTGCACACACAGGTAGACTACCAACTTGAAATGTTCCATTATGAGTATACAAAATTTAAATATTGAACAATTCATAATTAGTATTTTGAGCAACATTTTCATTTTCTTCTGAAAAAGCATTTTAGAGTTAAAATTGCTGTCCAAGCGTATTAAAATATATAATACACATCAAAGTAAAATAGCATAAGCAGCCAAGACAAAAATACTTGATAAAAGATATGTAAAAGGAGATTAATTATTTGAAAACTGAAAGAAGAGTTTTTCATCCCCAGCCTATCCAAGAAACAGATATAGCAGTACAGAATCTCTGTTTAGGTCAAGCCACTGTCAGCAAAAGTGTTAATGGAGTAATTATCCAATGAAAACAACATTTATCAGCAAAAGTACTTTGTTAAATTTCATAAACTAGGGTCTTTTTCTTCTTATAGAACATAAATTTTCTGTGAGTAGTGGAAACAAAGACGATAGTTTCCTTAAAAAGTGTGCTTTATTCCCTAAACTCAGTTTCTGTGTCATAAAATCCTTTTCTTCCTTTTTTCCCACCACACTTATGGCAGAAAACTGTGTGTTATGGCTGCTCTATGGTTATATATAATCTAATTTTGACATCTGGTTACTGCTCAAAAAAACCCCCAACTTTAAATGGCTGACTTTTTCTTATATTTTCATTAAAGAGGGGCACTGACTGAAACTCCTCTAACAAGCTGGCAATACTCACCAAATTTTCAGGATTCCAAAACCTTTTGCATTTTCATCAAAATGGGTTGAAATTGACTGGATTAATATGTTTTAGAGATTATAGACAGAGAACACAATTGGACAAGTCTTTGTCACAGTTACAGGATTCAAGAGCAAGCTTTGAAATTGAGCAAAAGTCTCCATGTCAAAATGTACTCTTAGATTTAAATGGTAATTTTCATCTGTCTTTAGACATCAACCCCAGAAAATATTAACCTTAAAGTTAGCCCTCTAGACTATCTTTTCAGTAAATGAGCAGAATTAGGGTTTTAAGGTGAGCTGTGGCTTATCTCACAGTAATGCAGACATCTAAACTGATCATCTGAGTCTTGCTCCTGAACTTTTCTTGAAGTATCTATGTAGATAATTAAATTTAGAAGAGAAAGAAACCCCATTGGAGATTCTTTTCGGTAGAGATTGTATTAGGAATAAGAAGAGAGTAGGAACAGTTAATAAATGTCTTAAAAGGTTATCAGGAGAAAACTAAGCCAAACCCATGGGTCTTAAGATGGACTTGAATTAATGAATCTTCATTTCAATGAACTTTGGAAAACACATATTGGAGTATTTCATAGCTAGCAATATGATTGACCCAGTCTGCAAAACTGAGGTTTTAATAGGCAAATCCTTGACATTTTGAACTTATCTCAATTAGCATAAAAAAGTATCAATATCTTAAGCTATCATAAGATTAAAAATATAAATTCCTTCAAATGCTCTATTTAAACTACAATACAATTTAAATATTTTATTCCAGAATTTTAACAAGAACTTCATTTTTAAAGTGAATATAACACTTCTACTTAAGAAGGATCTCAGCTCAGAAGAAATGAACTTAGAAGTCATTCTCAATGATTGCCATTTAATTTAAAAACAAAACAAAAAAACAACAAAAACCTCAACAAATCTGGTCAGTAGGCTTTAAGCTGCCTTAGATTATATTTTGAAATTCAGAAAAAAATTGTAACATCCAGATATCTAAGCCAAAATAATTCCCAAAATATCGTCTGTCATACGAGAAAGCAGATAATTTCTTTTCTTATTTTCCTCTAGCAAAGGTACAACAGCTAATAATTGAAAATTAGAACGTTCAAGTGTGTTAACAGTGACTTATAGTATCCTCATGAAATTCAGTTGTAGAGGTCTCCTCCTGAACTGTAAGAGACTTAACCTTTCTCCTCAGCCCCCACTAAATCTCTTTGTGTGGCAAATACAAAATATTTAAATTAGCTTCAGAATGTCAACAAAGTTATGATGCAGACTTCAGATCTTGTTTTGACTTCATTTCCTAGGAGCTGTCCACCAACGGTTTGGAAAAAGATGTTGTGGCTACCGGATCCTTGTTCACCTTGCCTTTCCCACATCACATGTTTGACTATTAATCACCTTTATACTCCCCGTGCTAATCACTATTCTATCCTTCAGTATTTTACACTGCAATCTTGTTCCTACTTCTTATCTTCTCTTTACTTTGATGTTTCGTATACTGCTATTCATGCTTGCAACACAAGAGATAGGATATGGACCCTTTGTTCTTTAAATCCCTATTCATATCTTTTGACCACACCAGTGTGCTACTTGCAATATTCCTCATTTCCTTCCAGAACCTTTCCTACACATGCAGTCAGGTCCCAGGGTTTTTTTACAAAAACAGTTGGTTTTATAAACTAACCTCAAAAGAGGAGATCCAGATGATTCCTGGTAAATTAGATACAAAAGTGATATACAGTCCATTGAATCAATATTTTTTAACAGAACATAACAAAAACTTACAAAAGAAATGCTTTGCCGTAACTAAACCTAACATAGCTACATTTTCTTGAATATAGGTCATGAACCAACCCAACAATATAATCACAATACTTTTTTATAGGAATCCTGCATCAAACATTGCTTTTGCTTTTTGTCCCTCCAGAAATCTTAATAGAAAAATCATGCTGAACAAGAAATACTGTATAAAATATTTTAGGTTGATTCTCCTAAGTTAGTCATCAGTAATGATAAAGAGACTAATAATGGAAGGTGTTATAATGAACATTAAATGTGATAACTCCCATTGCTGTTAAATTTAACTAACGGGTCAGCACTTGTAAATTGAGTTATAATGACATAAATAATGATATAAAGAGGTTTTTTTATGGTATTATTGACAGTGACAGCACTTGATCAATTAAAAGAACTGGGAGAGCTGAACCAGATGGATTTGCACTAGAACCCATTTTAGAAGGATCATGTGGATAAAATGAGAAAAAATTTCCATTCTTCTACGAGTGAAAATGAAAGCTGAAATGTAGTTGTGTGAAAACATGCAAGAAGGTGACGTGCAGTAAGAGCAGAATCATATGGATTATTTAGTAAACACTGTGAGCAGTTCCACCCTTCTTTCAGTGTGATTGCAGAGGTGCAGCACTGTGCCAACCTCCTGGCTTAATTACACATGGGAGCAACCATGACTAAGGAAGCTGTTATTTCCACCACAACTCTGCTAACCTGGAGTTCATAAACTGGATTAAAATTATTTTCCATAGCTCCAAGAGTAAATGAAGATCGAGTTTACCAGACAGATAACACCTCCAAAGACATACAAACAGACCCTTGATGTAGACAAGATGAGATGGCATATATCTGTCCCTTGGTAATAGCATTTATTGAATTGTTCAATTATCTATAGCTAAGAACAAGAAATTGGGTTGAAAAGGTAAAGTTATAGTTTTGTAACTCACAATTCTACTGATTTTTAATTGTTTGAAAATATCAAAGTGCGTGTTCTGCCTGATTGTCCTGTTTCCTTCTACACTGCTTTTCCTGCTTATATAATTCAGAATAGAGCTGTAACACATTCATTCACAGTCTACTGCCCTCAATTGCAATAGATTTGGACTGGTTCTAATGTTAGGAACTGAAGGGTTTGTCCTTTCTGTGATTCCAGACGTATTAAACAAAATATTATCCAGCAGAAAGAAACAGCTAGAACTTATCAACACAAGTATCCACATTTTAAAAATGTTGGCTCTAGATACTCCTTCTCCCTTCATGCATTGAAAAAGGCAGCAAGATATATAACCTGAATCTCCTCTATGCACTTACAGAAGAAAAGTCTACTGCTGCTTTCAGTCAATAAAGCATGCAGTATTTTTTCATCTGAATATTAGGGGGAATCAACACCTCCTTGGCTTACAATTTCACACCACAGTTCTGATCGTCAGAGACACCAAAGTTAGAGATCACTCTGCCTAAGTGCAGCAGTGCTGTTGGCAGTGTTGGAATGCTTCAATGATTTTAGATCTCACTTTCCACAACAATCTATTAGAGTCCAAGTTTGTTATGACTCCAAGGTGCATCTTGAAGCTCATATTTCTTATCTAGAGACACCAAATAAAATGAACCTTCTCTTTTCTAACCTAGGCTCTTAGCCAAAACTTAAAGGCAAGCTGATTGTTTCTGTTACCAAGGAGAAGCCGGTGATGGTGTCAGACATCTGTGAAGCAGCTCTATTTCTCTTAAAATAGTGCACAGCATTGCTTTCCTTAAACACACACAAAACCCCCAGTAAATTGAAAGCAGTTTACTTGCTTATAATGCTTGCTTATAGTACATCTCCAAATGAGTATTTATAAAAAGACAGCAAAATGGTTTGATAGATGTGTTCCTTTTCTCTGGCTTATAACAATTTGTATTTTAGAAAAAAAGGGAAAAAGTATTTGCATCATTTCCCTATGATAAACATCATAAATTGCACACACTATACCACTACTACTACAATGTCCTACATGCATGATGACATGTTCATTGAATTCACAAGAACACCTACAATGTAATAAATTTCATATAATTAATTTACAGCTTTTCCCGCTTCTAACCTTTCTCCTGTTTAGAGAACTGTTGACTCCCTCATACTTTCTAGACAAAACAGAACCTATTTAAATTTATATATTTTTTTGTATATTTAATGCAAACTTTTATCCAATGAGTTGATTGGGAGATACATCACATCTCTAAATACCTGCTTCCAAGCAATGTGTCTTTTCCATCACTCCTGGACTGAAATAAGAAGTGATTATAGCAGCATGCAATTAGTAGACATTTAACTAATATTGAGCTTTTTGCAGAAATGTGCTCTTTCTCTGTTAGTTAGCTGATCTATATTTCAACCATTTAAACTGTACTTATTCTCTGCAGTAAATGGCAGATAATAACAGTTTGGGGAATCTCAGTCAGAATGTCAGACTTGCAGCTACTCATGAAAGGGATAGATTCATTAGTTACAGTCTTGGAGACTTTATCTGACACATCACGTAAGGGGAGGGAAAATAAAATTGGCTATAAAACTTGGCTTCTTCTGCTTGCAGTCAAAGTATCCTAAGAAATATACTGGAAAAATGATGACTATATTATTTTACTAGGTATTACTTAATATCTTGTGAAGATAAGACAAGTGTGACTTTCACTGAATCATTATCTGCCAGAAAAGAGGAAGAGCATCTTTGGTCATAGGCTTGCCAAGTTGTGGAGAGGGCTTTAAACTAAAGTTGCCAAAGAAGGGGAATTCAGTCCATCCCACTCCTGGCAGTTTGATGCCAGTGCAAGCAGGAGATGACCAGAGCCTGGAGAGGGATCACAGATCAGCAGGAGGGCAACTGAAGTGCAGCACAAAGGAATTCCAGCCACTCCAGAGAGAAGGTGGCTTCATCAGAGGCCCAGCTTAAACATCTCTATGAAAAGGCACATAACATGAGGAAGAAACAACAAGAAAAGCTTCCACAGGTATGGTAGTGGTAAAAGGAAGACTAGGGAAAATGTGAGCTCTCTTCAGTAAGAAATAGACCTGGTTACTCAGGATATGGAGAAGACTGAGGTACTCAAAGACATTTTTCATTGGTCTTCACCAGCAAGTGCTTCAGCTGCACCACTCAAGTCACAGAAGGCAAAGACAGGGACTGGGAGAATGAAGAAGCACCCACTGCAGGAGAAGATCAGGTTTGAGAACATTTAAGGTGAGGTGAGAACATTGAGAGGTGCAGAAGTCCATGGGACCTGAGGGAACTTGTAGATGAAGTGGCTAAGCCACTCCATCATCTTTGAGAAGCCATGGCAGTCCACTGAAGTTCTCACTGATTGAAAAAGGGGAAACATAATATACATTTTTATAAAAGAAAAAATGGAAGAATCTGCAGGGAATTGCAGACCACTCAGTCTCACCACTGTGCCTGGCAAGATCATGGAGCAGATCCTTCTGGAAAGCAAGCCAACCATATCCTGCACTTCAAAATAACTTCAAAAGAAGAGTGACCAGCAGGTCGAGGGAGGTGATTCTCCGCATTTGCTCTGCTCCTGTGAGACCCTGCCTGGAGTATTGCATGCAGCTCTGGGTCTCTGAACATAAAAAGGATGTAGCTCTGCTGGAGTGAGTCCAGAGCAGGGCCACATGATGAAAGAAATGGAACACCTCTCCTATGAAAACAAGCTGAGAGAGTTGGGGTTGTTCAGCCTGGAGAAGAGAAGGCTGCCATCAGAGGGACAAAGCACAAGAACAAGCCTAGAGATAAAGTTGACACATGGGGAAATTTCAAGTAATTAAAAGAAAAAGAAAAACATATTACCATAAAGTTGGTCAAACACAGGAACTGGCTGCTGAGAGGAGTCAAGGAATTCATATTCCTGAGGATACTGAAGCCTTGATTATACAAGAACATAATCTTCTTTAACTTGATTTCTTTGGAGCAGGAGGTTGCACTAGATAACCTCTAGAGGTCTCTTCTAATGTAGGTCTCTTCTATAACAGTTATGGACATCATAAATAGCAGCTTGAAATGTAGTTGTTACAGGAAAGTACTTTAGCTGTGGTTTCATAGGGCTTGATATGTGGTATTGATATATGTTTGTATGTGGATATGTCTACTGCTGCTCCAGGTTGTTCTGGGTAGTTAAGTGTGACTAACTTGGGATCTCTGTTTACCACAACTGGCTGAACACAGCTCAGAAGTTACCCTATGACAAAATGAACAAAGAAAACAAGGCTAAGAAAGTTCGGTGAAAAATTCAATCTGCTCATGCACACTCTAAATAATTTTAAAGACCACCCTGTCAAAGTTTTGTCAATAGTCTTGTTGCTAATAACTACCTCTGAACTTTCTAAAAGAAGCCTTTCAACCAGCCCATGAGAGCCCATGTCCAAGTGAGCCTCCAGATCATTTCACAGTTTAGGTGTAGCTAGAAGAAACAGTTTGTCTTCCTGTAAGTAGTCAGATGAAGAAACTGAAAGAATGAGAATTGTTTGCATTAAAGCATTTAGTCATAAGCATTCTATTTGCCTAACATGACTTCATAAATGCATCCACACGCTAAACAGGAGAGTTTTCTATTGATCCTGTAAACATTACACTGTCAGCTGCAACATGGACTATATTAAATGACTTCACTGAAGAAGAGAGTTCAAATGCACTAGAACGTATGTCCTTATGGTAACATCCATAAGGAATCTTTGTACTTCAGATAATCCTCTCCATTCCTATAGCTGTTAAAATTTGCAGCAAAGAGAAATGAACATGATATGATAAGTGCCATGAGCAGGCTGGCTTTGATTTATTCCTCCTCTCCCTTCATGTTCCTATCTACCTTCTCTCTGGATAACAGCTGCAGTCCCAGATGACGTACTCTTGGTGCTGCTCTTAACAGAGCTTTCTCACATGCTCTGTAAATGCAGGAAAGTCGACTGCAGGAATCATGAACAGATGATCTGCAGCAGAATGTTCACTCTTGAGGCTGACAGTACACAGTAAACAAATGAACCATGTGCCCATTAAGTTCTTATTTTTGCTTATGTTTATGCTTTACTTTCCTGATATTTATATGGTGTTCTGATGCTGCCACATGCAGGTATAAGAGTGCTATGGTATTCAGGAACTCCCCTTTTGACTCCCAGTTACCCCACTTGTAATTTCTGGTTTGATTCTTCCTGGCAAAAGTTCTCCATATTTCCTTATTAACAAATTATCAAATACCTCTATGTATATATACATATATACCTATTTTATTAAGTCAGTGCAAGCTGCAGCTAGGCTGTGAATTGAATAAAACTTGTTAAAGTTCCCAGAAAATATGATTTAATTAATGGTTTTCTACAAAGATGCTTGAATAATAGTTGTTGATTTTCCCTCCAAGCAGTGTGAACAAAATGGTTCTAAGCATTTTGATTAGACATTTTCTAGCACAAACTACCAGCTACCCTCGAGCTACCAGAATAAAGGGAAAAGGCAGAAAACTCACCCAGCTGCCCTACAGCCTGACCTTTCATTCAGAGAAAGTCAGAATGGAGTCCTGGGTTTTAAGCCAATTTCAGTTCTAAGTCTGCCGTGGTTTTAAAGCATACAACTGACCAAAGCAGATTAGCCCAGCTGGTTTAGGATTTCAGTTTTGTAAAAGGACCTTTGGTGATACAGAAAAACAAGACAGAAAAAAGTGCGAGGTATTCTTGTGTTCAAAGTCTGTACTTTCTGTGTTGCCGTAGCTTTGGAACCCTTTTCAATTAATTAGCAGTACCACATCATCATTTTTACTTAATCCCACTTAAGAGAGCCCAAGAGCCTTTAAGCTTATTGTCTAGATAATCTTTAAGATAAAAATGTAATTCATGGCAAATAGCTTTTAGAGTAGAAATATTTCTATTAAAACAAAACAACACCAAAAANAAAAAAAAAAAAAAGAGAGAGCCTGAATCCTGAAATCTGGCTAAACACCTCAGTGTTTTGGGATCTCTTTATTTCTCAGAATATGTAGATTCCGTGTAATTTGATAATCGAAAGTGTGAGGGACCTATTTTATTAAAAGCTAAAAGGTTACCTAGTTTTTGAAAATTTAAATATTCATACACCTCCCTTTAGTAAAGTGCTTGGAGACATAAGTCAAAAGTTGTAATAAAACTGTATATGAAATTATATGAAAGATGTGCCTTAAGCAACTGAAAGAAACTCTGAAAATCTGATTTTGTAAATAAATTTAATCTTTTTTTCATTACAAACCTTTTTTTTATATTGGAGCTGATTGATTATTTTTCACATTTAAAAAATTGGATATGTCAAGCATAGATACAGGGTTTGAGATTTAGTGTACTGTGTAACCAATTAACAGCACCAACAATCCTGCACACAAAATTTCTTCAAAATAATTAACCATTTTTTCATAGAATTAAAACATAATAATACAAAGAACATATAGATATATTATTGGTAAGGGAAACAGATGGTAGTCCTTCAAACTCTGGAATTTTTTATTTACAAAAAAATTTTTAAAAATTATACAATATATCATATTCATCTCACCTGAGCTATTTATGCAGTACATTCTTACTAGATTCCTATCAATCTACTTTATTTCCTTATCACTTCTGCTTAATAAGATTTACTATTTTTTCAGATGTCTAAGAATAAAACCTATGTTTCTGTTAGTAAAGCGTGCTAACAGTTTTTGCTGCACTATAGCTTGAATGAATCACAATTCTTTTTCTATTGTGGCTAATCTTCAATGATATCCATGAAAGAAATCCTACCCTTCTCTCACATTAAAGGATGTAACTAACAGGACATGATGGAACCAGTTTTATCTCAACTGAAAGGTCAGCAAAGAGCAGGCTGTCAAACTTGACCTAATAACAAGCACCTGGCCCATAGGAGACTTGGGACTTTTAAGACATTAATTTATGTGAAACAACTCAAACCAGGTCCAGCGACAGGTATAACATACTTTAACTTAAGACATAACATACTTTAACTTAAGACTTATTTTTCCCTGCAGACATACTTTTATTTTTCATGGAATAATGCAGTATTTATTTGGATACAGTAAGAGACGCTGTCATTCACTGACTGTAGCATTCACAGGAAAAATAAAACTAGTAAGACACCTGCTTATTTCAACAATAATTGAAGATAATCCTCTCACTTCAAAAACAAACTGTTGCAAAATGGGAATGAGAAATCTATGCCAAAATGCTCTACACAGCCTTGTAGCTAAGGTAATGTTCATAACAAATAAGGGTTTGATTGTCTTAGGAGGGAATTCAAGCCCAAATCTTTCCCTTTACATCCCAGAGGCTAGAGGAATTATCTGTAATTAATGTCAGGAGCTTTCTCCTGCTGCACTTGAGAAGGACAATTAATCTGAGTTACACACAGACCCAAGACCAAAATTTAGTCCTGTATCCCAAATGGAGGCAGGTGGTTGTGATGATTTAGGTAGGCAACTTGCTGAGCTAGTTCTCTTAGAAAAATCTCATGCTCTGAGTTTTCTTTTGAGAGGCTTCTCCAATTTATCTACATTCCCATTACTGATTCTAGTTTCTTTTGATTAGAGTGGTATGAAAAGGAGGAAAATAAGTTTATTTGGCTAGGTTGTGTTCACTGTTCACTGAAGTAATGTGATATCTCTATTTATCTCTATTTTCTACTTCCTTGACAAGAACATCTAAATTACTGAAAACTACAACAAATTCTTAGACTTTTAAAATATAGATTACATTTCGAGTTATTGTGCCACATGGAATTTCCATTTATGAATTTCCCTAGTGATTTTTGGCATCTGAAAGAGAGGCTCAACATTGACTTCCTTGTGACTCTCACCTACAATCTTTTCTCAAATAAAGTTATTGACACCAGTAGGCTTAGCCCAAAAACGAAAAAAGAGAAGATATTTTATCTAGAATGCTAAAGCAGGTATTAGAATATACTCTAAAAGTGTTATGCAAGGGACCATTTAAAATTTATGAAATGCTGATGGAACAAGGGTTGTTCTTTTTCTTTTTTTGCTACACTAGTGCTAAGTTACACAATCTTTCCAAAAATAACAGTAACTCAAAGAACAGAAATACATGACGATATCTACACTCCATATTTCCACATCTACCAGCCTCAGCATCTGGTTTCTAGACTGAATCTGTGTAACACGGGGATGTATAAAGACCAAATCAGAAGTTACAAAACAATTAACTTGACTTGTTTTAGGGTAAATTTCTAAGTCTAGAAAGATGAGCAAATAGATTTAATAATAAACAAAACTCCCAGTATGTTTCTAAGATATTGTAACCATTATAATAAAATCCTAAAACCAACTCCATAACCACCTTTAGCCTCCTCATAAAATATTTCATTTCAGTTTTGAAAGGAACATTTTCTGCTTTTAACACATCATTATTTAGCTTTTCTTAGAGAGGCATGTTGTTCCAGGTCAGATAGAGATCATGTTACTCATTAAATACGCTTGATGGTGACATCATGAAACCACACTCAATCACAAAATTTTAAATACTTGCATTTCATCAAGCATCATTTTGGGAAGTAACAGCACTTCATTTCAGCAGTTCAAACGACAGTTTTTCATTCCATGCTATGTGAACAAATGTTCCTGTCCTTAGCCACTGACAACTTTTGGGACTGTGGTGCAACACATCATACAGTTCAAAGTCCTCATCTGTTATGCCCAGTGTGACCCTGGGGGAATTATTGATGTAGCAACAGCTCAAAATTTTACTCTCACCCTTCCTGTGTAAGATCAAATTCAGTATTTATTTTAAAAAGCAATGTACTCACAATCTATGTGCAGGGCAGAGCAGGTTAGTTTGAAATTAGCAAATCAACTTCCATTACCTAAGGATAGATATTTGATATTCCTGGAATGAGAAATTGTCTTGCATTACTTGGGTCTTGAGATATTGCTGTATCTCAAATTTTTACTTGCCTTTCAATGAATCATTACTGACTTAGAAATCTTTGTCAACATAAAGGACATGGATCTCTTAGAGCAAGTCCAGAGGAAGGCCACAAAAATGATCAGAGGTTTGGAGCACCTCTTCTATGAAGACAGGCTGAGAAATTTGGGGTTGCTCAGCCTGGAGAAGAGAAA
This sequence comes from Dasyornis broadbenti, assembly GCA_013397935.1. Lineage (NCBI taxonomy): Eukaryota > Metazoa > Chordata > Aves > Passeriformes > Dasyornithidae > Dasyornis > Dasyornis broadbenti. The sequence continues at coordinate 431,669 of VZRN01005851.1, read as the reverse complement.
GCTCCAAGGCAACCTTAGAGCATTTTCAGTACCTAAAGGGGGCCTACAGGAGAGCTGGAGAGTGACTTTTTTTGAGGACATGTAGAAATAGAACAAGGGACAATTGCCTCAAACTATAAGAGGGTAAGTTTAGTTTAAATATTAGGAGGAAGTATTTTTGTTTGTTATGTTTGTGAGAACCTGAAAGAGATTGCCCAGAGAGTCTGGGGATGCCCCATCACTGGAAGTGTTCAAGGCCAGGCTGGATGGGACTCTGAGCACTCTGGTCTAGTGCAAGGTGCCTCTGCCCACGGCAGCAGGGTTGGAACCAGGTGACCTTCAAGGTCCTTTTGAAACCAGACCCTTCTATTTGATTTTATGACAGTAAACACTGAAGAGCTATGGAGTATGCTCTTGCCAGGTCACTTTATGAAAAATAACTAATTGAGCAATACTTTCACAGAATATATTGTCCTTACACAGTAGGTGTGGGAGAATGAATTAACCCACTTGTGACACTCAGGATGTGCACGATCCAACAAGGATTTCATTTCAGATA
>VZRN01005851.1:411384-431019 GCA_013397935.1 Dasyornis broadbenti | reverse complement strand
GAGAGTCTGGGGATGCCCCATCACTGGAAGTGTTCAAGGCCAGGCTGGATGGGACTCTGAGCACTCTGGTCTAGTGCAAGGTGCCTCTGCCCACGGCAGCAGGGTTGGAACCAGGTGACCTTCAAGGTCCTTTTGAAACCAGACCCTTCTATTTGATTTTATGACAGTAAACACTGAAGAGCTATGGAGTATGCTCTTGCCAGGTCACTTTATGAAAAATAACTAATTGAGCAATACTTTCACAGAATATATTGTCCTTACACAGTAGGTGTGGGAGAATGAATTAACCCACTTGTGACACTCAGGATGTGCACGATCCAACAAGGATTTCATTTCAGATAAGTTACTGCAGTAACTGCTTACTTAATTACATTCTCCCTTGATATAAACATTTCTTCTGGCTCTTGTTCCAAAGAAAGTTATAACTGTCTTGCCTTACCATATAGGTTTCAAACAGCTTATCCCACTGTTTTGGTGCTCTGTTGTATTTTAACAATGACAACTTAAATGAAAGAAAAATCACAATAAATGCAAACCCAAGATAACTATACAAAGTAGGTGTTTACAGACATATTAGAGAAATTATGTTCTGCTTGAGTTTTGAATGGTTCTCTGTTCTTCAGACTAATCTGAATTTGAGGTCTGAGTTCTCATCTTCAGGTGAGTATCCTATCCTGAGACCAGCTAACGACATGCTATGCATGAGATATTAGCTATGTTTCCAACAGAAGCTCTCCCTGTAAATTTCACAAGTATTCCTGGAAGAGAGTGAAGTTCTCCAAAACTGAAGGCTATAATGCCATTCATTACCCCAAAGAATTTTGCTTATGTGAAGCATAACTTTGTCACAGAAAAGACAAAAATGTTTAGGTTTGTTTTGGGGTTTTTTTGTTTCTTTGTTGTAGCTATCCCCACACTTTGTTTTCTAAAACGCCTTGTAATTAGAAGGTGAGTAGCTAGAACAGGAATTAGAGATGCACACTTAACTCCAGGTGTTAGAGTGCTTTAACCCAGGAGACCTCAGCTGGAAGGGTACTGTGCTCTCTGTTCCATCAGTCTTCTTCTACATCAGCATTGTTCTACATTTTGTTATTTGCTTTTTAGTGTTATCGACACACAGAAGCCACCCAAATGCCTGAAGGGAAAAGGAAATGTGGTTTAAAAATCAAAGTTTTGTTTGGATTAAAGAAGTGCAGTCAAATAAAAGAAAGAGAAAAGGGGAAGGAGAATTTGCAGAAGGGTTTTCATAGCTTTCCACAACCTTCTGAAAATGTCAGAAGAGCATAACTTCAAACACAATAACAGAAAAGAAAATTAGTCATTGACATGTTTCCATCTATAAAGACAATTTTTGGGGTATATACATCATTAATTATAATGTTTATAACAACTGCAATCTAATCTCTATATTTTCCTATGTTGCAAAGAAAAAACATGGACAAAAGGACGACTGCCACCATGGCTATGTCCAAGGACAGACTCTAGGAAACCCAAAAGAAGCAGTCTTGAATCTTACATTAGCAATTCATAGATGAAGATATTGTTCAACAAGAGGAAGAATATTTCTGACTTTTCAAATCAAAAGCTTTAACAGACAGATATGCTCCATGAATGAAGTGGAATAGAAGTGAGACATAACAGAACAATTGGTGTTTGAACTGTTGGAAATCTAAATAACTGCTTGTAACCTAGAGACCAGGGAATGAGTGGGCATGTTGGCAACCAGTTTGTGTTAAAGCCTGTGTAGGTAATACCAAAGCAATTTAATAGTCAAAAGATTTCAGTTTTCATAGTTGTTAACTGTTGTGGTTTGACTCTGGGCAAATGCCAGGCACTCACAAATTAAAACACCCATGAGTTGAGATAAGGAAAAACTGGGCGAAAAAGATGCACCAGGGCATAAAACAGGCTAAAACTTTTATTGTTAACAGAATCAGACAAGTAAATGAGGAATGAAATAAAACCTTTAAAAATACCATTTCTCCACTCGTGCCCCTCCCTCCCAGCAGCTGCACAAGGGAACAAGGCATGGGGGGTGGGGGAGGGGGTAGGTCAGTTAATCTCCAAAATGTTTCTCTACTTCTCAGGGGAGAGGAGTCCTTTCTTCTGCTTAGCCGCGGGTCCCAAAACACGTGGCAGTCCACCCGAACCTCCCACGTGTGTTTCCTCCACAGGCAGACAGGTTTTTTTCCAAAAAACTGCTGTGGCGTGGGGTCTTTTGTCCACGGATTACAGACCTCCGAGTGGGCCGTTCTATTTTGGGAGTAAGGCTTTTTCCTCTTTGCTGAACCACAGTCTCTTTAAGGCACCAGCATGGGCACTTAATTCAGTCTGTAAAGTCTGTTCCCCCACTGAGGATCCCACTAGGCAACAGCTTCCTCCAAGCATTCATCCGCTCCGGCATAGGCTGCACACGAATTTTAACATTCCCTGTGGACTCCATGGGCTGCAGGGGGACATCCCGCTTCACCATGGTCTTCACTATGGCTTGTAGAAGATTCTTGGCTCCGGTGCTCGGAGCTTCCCCTCCCCCACCTTCTCCACTGACCTTGGTGTCTGCATTGCTGCTGTTTCCCCTCACGTATTTCCATTACCTCCTCCTCCTCCAGCCAAAAGAAGTGCGTGCCTCCCCACCTTGGTCTCTTCTTAAATATGTTTTCACAGAGGCTTAACCAACTTCTCTAATCGGCTCAGCTTTGGCCAGCAGCATGTCCATCAGTTCAGAGCCACCAGGGATTGGCTCTGTTGGACAGGTTCACAGGAGTCATTTTCTGGGCTCACCCCCCACTAGCAAAAACTGGGGCAAGCAAAACTAACACATTAGTCCACAGCCTCTGATGCTTTGCGCACACACACACGTAAACAGAGAAAATTACAGATTAAAGTAAAGAAGGCCTTTTATTTAGGCCAGCCCAATATCTGGTCTTCATTTTGCTCTTCATTTTGTTAGATGCCAGAACCAATTAACATAAGCATTCTGAAACATTAAACTAATCACCCCAGAACACTGAATTTAAGAGTTATTTGTATTCGGTTAGCTACAGAACATGCAATGAGTAAATATATACCAAAGAATTAATAGAATCTTTCCCCTAAAGAGTTTCACAGTCCAACAGGATAAACGACATTCTGAATAGAAACCAAATTAATGCAAACACAGTATAATCAAGGTAGCTCAGCTATTTATTTAACATTTTCAGAAAGAGTAAATGAAGAATGTGACCTTTAAAGTTGTTGGCCCAGAACAGACCCTCTAGCCATGAGATTTTTATTTATTGTATTCTTCTTATAGTCAAAATCCCTTCTGAAATACTTTTCCACACTTATTTACTAATTAGTTATAGTTAAGAAAAAGGTACATACCTGGGGATTTTAAATACTCCCATGCTATTGTAACACATAGCATCCTCCACCTGCAACCAGCTAGATATTCATCAGGTCTGTTGGGTGTGTTTCTGTAGAGTGGATGAATTTGAGTTGTTTCCCATCTGCACTTGAATCATAAAGTGCAATTATTTTATTAATCTGTAACCTCTGATGAAATTTTGCTGAGATAATCTTTTGAGTCTATTTGCCCCCTCAGGAATAATTACCACAATAATACTTTGCAGTTGACAGGCAGAGAAAGCTGGGGCTGTTGAGCCTGGAGAAGAGAAAGTCATGTGAGACCTCACAGCAACCTCCCAGTATCTGAAGGGAGCCTACAGGGAAGCCAGAGTGGGACCCTTCGTCAAGAGCTGTAGTTAGAGGACAAGGAGTAAGGGGTACAAACTGAAAGAGGGGAAATCTAGGTTAGATATACAGAAGAAATTATTAATTGTGAGGGTCCTGAGGCACTGCAACAGATCACCAGAGAAGCTGTGGATTCTTCATGCCTGTCACTGTTCAAGGCCAGGTTGGATGGAATATTGAGCAACCCAGTCTAGTGGAGGTGTCCCTGCCTATGGTAGGGTTGGAACTAGGTGATCTTTAAGGTTCCTTCTAACCCAAATCACTTTATGATTATGATTCTATAATTTTGCTTTACATTCAAACTTAAACTTGACTTTAGCACAAAAACTGCCACTTGACAAATCAAAATAATGTCTGTCAAACCACAAAAAAAAAAAAAACAAACAAAAAAAAAAAATTGATAGGAACACAAATTTCAGCTACAATGTTCTAAAAGTAAAGTGGGGGTGGGTACAATTCCCATGGGAAATAAGACATTATAAAAGGGAGGACTGGAATGGGTCAACACAGCAGGAGTAGGTCCCATTCTTATTAGCTCAGGCACAGCAGCAAAATGCTGAGGTCAATGATAGCTATGTGACAAACCTTTGGCCTCCTCATTACATTCATCTGTTCTTCAGTGGATCCATTTCTCAAACTCAGTGCCATACTGCAAACACATTTTCTTGTTACTGTTCAAATTTTCTGAGAGTCTTAGACATTACTTTGGGAAATGAGCAGATCTTGAGGCAGAATAGCAAAGTGAAATGTTTGTCAGATGGAACAACCTGTTTTCTTTCCCCGCCCTTTATTTTCACCGTAGAGTTCCAGACTTGGAGCTCTTTAGAGGAGCACTACCTGCACATGACTATCTGGCAGGAACACCACCTTGTAAACAAGAGCAAGCAGTATCTTGGAGGACAGGTTCTGTCATCACTTCAATATTTTAGATACAGGTTTTCTTCCTCACAGCCTGTTAATGTAGCTGGCATGCATTACAGTTTTAAAGGAGCTAAAGAGTTTACAAAAACAAACAAATATGAGGGAAGGAAAAAAAAAGAAAGTTTTCTGGGGAGGAAAGAGGTATTTTGGCAAAGAGAAATTTTTGACAAAAGGAATTTAAAAAGGTCTGGTGAGCAGATGGAAACCAGTTAAGCTTCACACATGAGTTTTTGCCTGGAAAGATATCAAAGAAATCTGCCATAAAGTCATTGCCAGAAAAATCCACTTTGGTGAAGAAAACATGTAGCTTCTATCTAAAAGGTCAAAAATTTCATCTCAGCACTTAGTTGTTCAATGAACTGATTACAGTAACGCATTTCAACTAAAAAAACTAGGTCAAGTAAGGAGAAAGGAAACCCCCGAAGTCCTTGGCTATAAATGTGTTCCATATAACCTACCAGGGAAGAATTATTTAAAGATCATTCAACTTAAACTCTCCAGAGATTTCTGGTTGGACATTTATTATTTTCCTACAAGAAACCCGAGCTACTGCTCTGACTTACTGCTCCAGTTTTAGAATGAAAATCTCAATGGAACTTGCACTGATATAAAAATGGACTGTAAAAATTACAGCAATGAATCCAGCTCAGTGACATGATGAGTACTGAAAGTCTTTTTTTTTTTTTTCAGCTTCTGAATTAATTTTTTAAGAGTCAATTTTAATGTTTAAGAAGAACTAAATTTCTAACTGATTCTTGAAAACACAGCATGGAAAAAAATATTGGATTAAAAACACCTGATTCATGAAAAGACACCTTGAAAACAGTACTGACTACAACTGTCTGGCATTTCTGCCGTATTGACTACATCCTGGTTAATTTAAACTGTTCTTCCTAAGTTTCTACATATTCAAAAAATACAGTGAAACTCTACAAGAAAGGCATAAGCTCCTAATTTGAAGATGGCATTTAGACAAACTCTTGCATACCATGCATAATGGGAAGAGGCTTTTTACCTGTTCCTGTTTGCCAACCAAAACATAGCTCAGCTCAGCAAGTGGAGATTATGTAAAGATTTACCTGACTAATTTGTAGATTAACATAAAACAATATTAAAATATACAGTAAAACCTTTAAACACTTTACTCCTTTGAAAAGGGTTACTTTTTTAATAAATGTGTATTAGCATATTGTGGAGGAGAAAAATAATTTTGTAAATTATTGTAACTCTTACTTAGGTATTTTCTTAACTCCATAGAAGTTTGTGTATTTAGTCTAATAAAAGTGGCAATAAGATGCAGCCACACAGAATATATAGGTATGTAATGCATATTTTGGCAGGTCCCCAGCTTCTGTACCTTTAGACTTACAATCCCCAAACATTCTTATGTCACCCTCGAACAGAAAGGTTTATATATATTTATACTCAAGTAGAAATATCAATCATTACTCTGTATTTTGCTCCAGTTTTGCAGATAGTAAATAACTGATCTTTGTTATGTTCTGGCTTCCAAGAAACTACAAAAAAGGCTTGCAATGTTCCCATGAGAATGACATTACAAGATGAACAACACAGTAGGATGTCAAGTTTCACCTGTATTTCACATGACACAGCAAATCATGAGCACTTTTATCCACAGATTGGAAAAAAAAATACTATTGTTGAAACCCATAAGAGCAGCCTCTGCTAAATCCTAAAAATATGTTACATGTCCCTTCTTTTCCCCATGAATGCAAACTTCATTTTAGATGCTAAAAATCAGGGTACAAGATCACACTTAGCTACTTCATATCCTCTTTCAAATTATTAGTATGAGGGAAGAGGACATCATAGGTTTTAACAACATATTTGCATTTTCCCACCCCTTTTTCCTTTGTTTGGTTGTATGGTTATGTGCAAATTATTGTTCCTGTTCCAAAGAGGCAAACTTCCTCAACCCATCAACACCTCTGAATCACAGGCAATAAAAGAATAGCTGCTTTTTCCAGGCCTTGCCTCTCCCATCAGCCTCTATCTGTGCTCTGTTGTGCAGCTTCTCACTCTATGTAACAGCGGGGAGGTTGGCATGCAATTTTTTCCAGCAGCCCAGACAGTGAGGTCTAGGTTTTTGGTAACCCATAGTCAGAGGGATTGATTTTTCTTGCATACATTTGATTGGTTCTGACACAATTACCTCTTGATGGTGTTAATTCTGTGATGAGTATCACTCAATCTCCAATCAGGCTGTATTTAGTTATAATTTTATAAATCCCTTATTTTCATGCTTTCAAGCACTAAGATAATACTTGTTAAATATGTAAAGTGGTTGTACTTAGGACCTACCTCCTGTTTTCATGTACACTTTATGTTCCATAGACATGCACGCTAAAACCCCTGTTCTTTGTATTCAACTGGCAATTAAACTCACATTATTTTACAAGATCTGGAAATACTTTTTACCATCTTGATCAGTCTTTTCAAATTAACAGCAGCCTAAACAAGAGTTTCTTCCAGGAAAATAATCACAAAACCCACCTGGACATATGTGAGAGACTGGAAAAAATTATAAATGGCTCAAAACAGCTAAGGTGTGTGTGGGGAGGACAGGGCATATCGAGTTCTGCAAAGGTGGAATGTTTCTCTGTCCCACAAACCATCCTCTTTGGAGAGCCAGCCCAGTCCCAGAGTGGCTATGAGACCAGAAGCCCCACCTGAGAGGCAACTGTGGCCACAGGAGGCCAGAGCAGATTAAAAACCATTGCTCGCAGACACACATGGTGGCATCCCTATTGTCCTTGGATTTTATAGCAGCTGAGACCACACAGGATCCAAGGGTGATACTTGTGTCTTTCTTGTCTCTCTCTTTTTTCTCTCTTTCTCTCCTTTTCTTCTACTAATTTCCTCTTCTCGAAGTCTGGGTAATTTCAAACTAGATGGGTTAGAGTTTGCTAAATCAATGCTTTGTGAAATGCTTTAATTTGATTGAAATTTTGCTTCAAATTTTGCCAAGTTCCTGATCTTCTAAAGTTTGCCAGTAAAGTTTGTTTTTTGACCTCACGAGAACTTTTGTCAAGTTCGCCTTTGTGCCACCTGAGGGAAAAGTAGTACCTTAAGCCACTGTTAAATAAATTCACTGTGCGATGACCAGGGATTTACAACAGGTTCCTCTGTAACCTGCACTAGGTGACCCTGCCTTGGCAGGGAGCTTGAACCAGATGATCTACAGAGGTCCCTTCCAACCCTAACAATTATGTGAAGTCCTCACTGAAGGGCAGACCAATTAGTCCAAACAGCAAACAGAGTGCTCTCATCCACTGCAAGAACACGGTGCAGTGTAATTAATGATATACAATGGAAAAACTCACAGGTCAGGTAAACACAAACCGAAGTTAAGATAACACCAAAACTGTCTGACAGATGTTTTTAGCACTTCAGGTCTTCAAACGTGGACCAAAATTTTTGGCTAAATATAACCTCCTCTACACTAATTTTCTTGTATCACTACAAAATCTAATTTTAAGGATACATTTTGGTTCTATCTAATTGAGAAGCTATGAAGTTTACCATCGAGTCTACATACCATGAGTATATTTTCAAATTATGGTGAGAATGAGATAGTAAAAATGCTTTTTTAAAAAAATTAAGGCAAGTATTTAAGAAAAACATAATATATTTTATGTGCTCTAATTTGTTAACACTGGTATTTAGGATTTATTTTTTATGGGTTCATTTCAGGCTTCCAAACACATTCAGAGTACTCAGCTTCAACTTGCCAAGTAAAAAAAATGTTGGATTATTATTCCCTTTTAATAGTTACTTGTGAAGAAAATTATTTGTTAACAAAAACATAGGAAAAGCCACATAACACAAGTTTCAGGCCCAGAAATACCATGTTTTACCCTCAATCCCATTGGCAGAGAGGTTATTTTCAATCCTAAATTTTTGTAGTCTTAGTGATTGCCTTTTTTTTTTTTACAGCTCTCTCTTCAATACTCTCTTGACACTCAAGTATAGTAACAGATTTTTTAAAAAGAAGAGAAAGCCTGGAAGTCACCACTGGCAGCTAACCATTAAATGTGAGTTTTATTTCCTCTCATCAGGCAGAGAACCTATAAGTTATCCATGAAGCTGAAACTGGGAGCTCTCTTTTACTCCATTTGTACAACCTATGCACACTTCAGTGAGGGCCTATGACATAAACAGGTTTGTAGAAGTCTATAAGCCTTAATAAAATAAACCAGGACAAAGTATGTGTATATAGATCACTACGGAGCTTTTAGAAAGAGAAGAAGAAAATTTTATTTTGTAGGACTCAAAACTTAGTTGAGAAATGAAAAAGACCTTGGAATAAAATTCCTGCTCTTTTGAAAGAATGGTGGGGGTTTTGCATTTTTATAACCTTACCATTTAAATTTATGGGACTTGTTGGACAGTACAGCTAATTATTTTGCTACCAGAGGTTTCTGCACTCTAACTGGCAGAATTCTAATGAGTTCACACATGGAAATTGGTTTTGGGTGTGACGGGGGAGAGGTAGACAATATAATACAAATGTCTGAAAAACATGTTCGTATCATGGAAAAGCTGTACACTGATTCCATCACCACAGAAAATGCAAAGCCCATGAAAATTCTGTCTGGAAGACTTGAATTGTCTCGCTTAAGAGTGGTCATTCTGGGAATGTGTCCAAAACAAAGAATACAGCTTCACACACTGCTACTATCAGTCCTTAGGGATTCAAGTGCAGATCTCCACAAGCTCTACAACTAATAATACTCATTTCACTATTACTGACACTCTCCCATAAAATAATTTCCTCTTAACTCTGTTCAATGTGTTGCACAGCTACCAGCTACTTTGACTTAAAGGATTTTCAAAACAGAAAGATCAGAAATCTGGAGTTTTTCTGCAAGTGGCTGGAGGAAGGAAAGGCAGGCAAATGCAAAAGAAATGCTATTTTTCAGAACCAGAAGAAAGGTCGCAGAAAAAATTGCTTGTAATCATCTCAACTGATTGACCTCCTGCTAACATTGCACATTTCATTGGCTGATTTGGTCAAGGCCTGCTTTGCTTAAAACAGCTGTTCAGGAGACACGTGATCAGGCAGCTCTCAGTCAAGAGAAAGGCAGAGTAAACTGTTGCTATTAGCACAGGGTGGCATTTATAAAGGTGCTTATTAGGCCACTTGAAGAAGTGAGACTACATTAAAGCCTGGGGAAGTTTCATAAGAATTGAAGATAGCCAGTACTTCTGAATTCAGGTGAGTCTGTTTGCATTTTAGTCAATCTAACAAGAGAGAATAGAAAATTTAGTAACTGATGCTAGAAGACTAGCTGATAGTTTCTTCCTCCAAATGACAAGAATTTAGGCAACACATCTAAGCCTGAAAATCTGGTACTTTACTGTATATCATACAAACATTTTTATAGTGCATAATACTCAGAAGAAAGTCATGATAACAGGTCAGAAGGCTTTGTGGTAAGAGAACTCATACCTGGTTATGGAAAGAGGCACCAGAGACCTCTCAGGTGTAATTCCTTGTTCTGGTTTGTCCAGAGGGATAGTACGGTCTTTAACTGTCGCTTAACCAAGATAAGGATCTAGTTTAATAAAGCTTTCCTCAGAAATCAGTTCCTTTTTATACCCTAATGTACTGGTTTTGGCTGTTGAATTTCTCCATAGTAGCTTGTATGAGGCTACGTTCTGCATTTTTGCTGAAAATAGTGTTGATAATACAATTTTAATTACTGCTGAATAGTGCTTACACAAAGGACTGTGTACCCTAAAACAGGATCCTACTTATTCCAAACAGAACAGCAATGAATTCATCACAACAGATAAAAGCCTTGTTCAAGAGTTGTTTGGATAGGTCAATCTATCATAAAACAGCTAAGCTTCAAGACAGCAAAAATCTTTCCTGTCCAAAAGATGTAAAGACAAAATATGTTTGTCTTCTGCAGATGAAGATAATCTCATATCCTGTATGATAACTTTTTCCCATGAAACGTATGAGAAGTCTTTTGTGTCCTATTCCTCTCCCTTCTCCCAACTGCAAATTTCTGACTCAACCTCTGCAAAGATATGCCTGAGAGGTTCCTCTAATGGCCCATCCATTAATCTGTACCCTAAGACTTCTGGTCTATGCAATTGTCTCCATTATCAACTTTTGCTCAGGGTTGGTGTGTCTTTGTATTAATTTTCCTGTTAATTTAATGTATAAATTTTCCTGTCTCTTGTCTTCTCTTTTTTATGCTGACTAGCCATTAATCAGATATTCTGACAATAACCCTTACATTCTTCCAATCATTGCACTAATTTAAAAAATGTATACCATTCCATGAGGATTAACATTTATTGTCATTTGGTTGGAACACTATCATTATTCATTGGCAAAACAGAGTAACAGTCAAGAAGATGTAATTAAAATTTTTACTTTAGTCTTTAACTTCCAATTCATATGACTGATGTTTGTAAGGTATCAAAGATAATTTTTTGTTGTTTTTTTTTTGGTTTTTTTTTTTTTCCTCCCAATGAGTCAATTTATGGAAAGCAGTCCCATTTTCTCTTCCTACAAAAACTGTAACTAAGTGACAGTGGTCAGTTAGGGTACATTTTTAGTAGCTCCTAGCATGTCATTGTCAGATTGGATGTGAGTGACAACACTTCAGTTTCTAATGTGACAGACATCTACAGCTGGATCCACAGTGATTTTAGCAGATCAGTTTTAGGTTATTGCTGTGGTTTAGGAGTGGTATTCCCCAATTAGTGCTCCCCCTGCCATTTGCTTTCCTTTCCCCTCCAGCTAAAACCACAAAAGGCAAAGATCATGGATTGAGATAAGAACAATTTACCGACAACAGCAACGAGATAAGAAAATGAACCGTGACAGCAAAAATACTAATATCAAAAGCGTACAAAGAGAGTGTATTTTACATGCTAAATACTCACCAGGCCCGGGACAATGAAACAATGGCAGACAGACCCTCCACCCACTAGGCTTTTCCAGCACCCTTTCTTCCAGGAGGCAAGAGAGATTCCCCCACCCTGACAATGATGTAAGATGGTATGGAATAACATTAGGGTCCTGGCTACTCTCCCTCACTGCTACTATGAAAATTAATCCTGTCCTTGGCTGAAAGCAGGACACTTACATGCATGTACACTCTTTTATCTCCTTCTTATTTATACTGCCTACCTACTGGTTCACCCAAGATGGATTTTAGAGACAGCAACTAATTCACATAGGCAAGATTTTCCATCCAAATCCTTACAAGGTACTCCATGTCATGGTAATAATTTTTGAGGGTCTTGTTGAATGCCTAAACAACTACTTGGACTTTTCCTGAAGATCTTTTGGGACAGTCAATGGAGTGAATATACAAGAAAACTTGATGCTTTTTCGCTTCACCTTTTTTGAATATAACTTGGTTATTCAACTAGGAGAGAATACAGACTGAAATAATTGAATTCTCGTTATTGCATGCATTAGCAGGTCTGAACGTGAACCCCAGTGTTCCTGAAGAAATAAGCATACTTGCCTTATTGAAACTGCCACATACCTTCTACTGAGTTAAGCTTTCCCCAGATTAACTCAGGAAAGGATATCCAGAAACACATCTACAGCAGGACTGAAACAGTGCATAACCATACAGAAAAGCTGAGAGCAGTCATCAGCTTCTATGTGAAAGGAAAAATTCCTCACAGAATGTGGCAGATTTTTGTGAAACAAATCAAATTTCAGTATTTGTAAAATCACATAATTGAAGTGCTGCCTTGAAGATGGAAAGGAAGAGGAAGAATAATTGTATTCTACAAGGACACTTGGAGAATCACAGTTTCTTCAATTACACAGATCCAAGGCAAAATACAGTCAATATTGTGTTCAGTGTTTGGCCTCTTACGACAAGACATTGAGGTGCTGGAGTGGCCCAGAGAAGGGCAACAAAGGTGGTAAAGGGTCTGGAGCACCAGTCTGATGAGAAGCGTCTGAGGGAGCTGGGGCTGGGACCTTATCACTCTCTACAGCTACTTGAAAGGAGGTTTTAAAGAGAGCTGACAGTAGGTCTCCTCAGGTAACAAGTGATTGGATGAGAGGATATGGCCTCAAGCTATGCCAGGGGAGGTTAAGATTGATCATTAGGAAAAATTTCTTCACCAAAAGGGTTGTCAAGCACTGGAACAGGCTGCCCAGGGAAGTGAATAATTCATCATCCCTGAAGGTATTTAAAGATGTGGATGCGGCACTTAGGGAAGCGATTTAGCGTTGGATTTGGCAGTGCTGGGTTTACAGTTGGACTTAATCTTAAATGTCTTCTCCAACCTAAAGAGATCTGTGGGATAAGGTACATATGTAAAGTTCAGTTCACTGTTGCCCATGCCCTGATGAAATTACAGAACCACTGTGAAGCTAGGAAAAAATTGATGTTTCCTTATTCAGTCACTAAATCTCCAGTAGCAAGGCATTTTTTGTTGGATGTATCTTAACTGGGAGCTGATGGGTACGTGCTCTCTAGAATTGTAGTCTGGAGATGAAATGTACTTTTGGAGCAAAGCTCCACAGCTATTTACTGCACCTTGATATGTGCTGTGGTACATGTGCGGTGGAACCCTTCAAAAGGGAGAAACATTCTTGGTACCTGTTTGTGCTACAAATCTATTCAACTAATTGTGCTGCGCTGTAAACTAACACAGAATCTTTAGCAGCCAGCCTGAGCAGAGGCATATGATAGCAGAATTTAATCAGCACTGCTTACACAAACAGTCAGTTGGCTCCTAGGAGTCAATAAAGATTCCTGTCTGCAGATGTGAACAGAAAGCTGGTTTAACCTAGGTCAAATGCCTCCAAACTCACAAAGATACAGAGATCTTACAGACAGCTGAAATATATTAAATTACAGCAGCAGAATGACAGTTCTTTTCCTAAGTTATTTATAGATTGCACACCTCAAGAGAGCAACAGATGGTATTCATGTTCCAGTATACAACCCCTACACATTTGGAAGGAAAATACAGAACAAAGCTCTCAGTAAAAACTGCAGTGCTTGCCATTCTAAGATAGCGTGCTGCTGATGGCACTGCACACCTGTATTATGACAGCTGACAAAGTCAGTCAAACAGCTTGCCTCCAAGCAGAAGAGTTTTGGGTGGAGGCTGAGGAAGACAAACTGGCAGAAGCGATTACTGGATGGAGAGACAGTGAAGGCTGCACACTGATACTGCAGCTCTGGCACTGAGCATCAGCTCTTTCAAGGAGTTATTTTCTCCTAAGTTCTATATATGGAACAGCTTGCTCCTAGTCCCAGCCTTGATTTTCTACACTTCAGAATAAACCAGTTTATTTTACAAGTTATTTGAGAAGATGAGGATGCCCAAATTTAGTCCTGTGTGAATGCAGTATGGTTGCAGCTGGTTTGAAACATTTTCCTCTGACAGCCGAGCCAAAATTCAGCTTATCAAGTTAGATTCAAATAAGCAAAGACCAAGGTAATTACCCCTTAGTTGTCCTTAGATATCTTAACAGGGAACCAAAGCTCCATATATTATATTAAATTTAGAAGCCTTGAGACAGTTCAGAAACTGATCTAAAGCAGAAGGGGAAGAGCACTTAGCTCCCACTTGTGTATGCAAGGGGGTCTCCTACTGTCGTAAGCATTTGCTTGCACAGATAAAATCTAGTTTGTTGAAACATATCTCTACAAGCAATTTGAAAAGGAAGTGATCTACACTTTAAGGACAGAGAAAGACACATATATATCTGCCCTAAAAGTGCTTACTTGTACAGAAACTTGTAGGCTGCATTTTGTTTGCAGATGTTACTATGAATACGACATCAAGCAGCCCCTCCAGGTACATTAGGATGCTAAACCACCAAAGAAACTCAGAGGGATGTACAGGGGTGGGAAAAACCTGCAGGGCATGGTGTAAAAAGAAAACTTCACTGCAAAATTAATGAAGAGACTTTCATTAAAATGTATCAGTATGCAGTCAAAGCAATAGCTTGCATATACTGAAAATGATCTCTAAAACAAGGGTGAAGTAAATATGCTTTATCCCAGAAGGAAGAATAACATATAGAAAACAGCATATTATTTCTTCTTTCTCTGACCATCTTAGTCAATTTCAAGCAATTGAGAAGTAACTCTAAAAACCTACAAGCATATCCCAAGACAGCACACTTTCTTTAAAGCCACATGCATATTCTGCTATTTGAAATGTTTTCCAGGGATCCTGAGCTGAATAATATTAGGTAAAGGGAAAAAACAATTCTGATCTTCCACATTGTGCAAGAAAACTAACAAAAAAAAAATTGAACAAAACCCCAGCAATTATAGAAAAAAAAAAAAAAAAGGAAAAGCTGTCTTTTGTTAAAAGCATAATTCTTTTGAGACATGTCACAGGGACTTCGTTTCTAAAGATCTTTTTGGTATATAAATCCTCAGCAGAGGCTCCACAGAACCAAAGGCTGAGTGCAGTCTAGGCTGAAGACACCCTCTCCTCAGCATTCCCACAGGGCTGGCAGCTTCCTGTTCTGCATTCTCACTTTGGGTAGGTTCACTGCAAGATTCCAGGAGCAGTTACAGCACTCTCCAGTTCCCCTGCATATGAAAATCAGGAACTAGGCTTTGCTTCTAGATCCTGTCAGCTCCAGTCAGCTATGGAGCTGACCTGCTGTGACGCCCATTTCACACTTCACTGCCTTAGCACAGCCAGCGTAGAGAGGAAAACTAAACAGCCTCCCTTGCTTGTCATCTGACAGCAAGAGCATTGCAGAGGAGGTTGAGCAGGTGCTACACCTTCCCTGACAGCAACCCGATTGAGTCATCTCACTCATCAAGCCCCTTCAAGGTCTTTCCTTACAACCTAGCACAACTCAAAGCCATCCGCTTGATCCAGCAAGCCAGCAGTTTCTCCCTGCTTCAGCTTTTGAGCAGGTTTTTCCCCTCCAGCCTTCTGGCTCGATCTCAGGCAGCTCTTCAAAGCAAAGGACACCAAAATCCTCAGTAAAACCATGAGGAGTGAGGTGACTACACGGAACAAGGAAAGAGAAAAAAGCATCAAGGCTGACATTCCAGAACTGGGATGGTAGAAAGATAAGGCTAGAGAAGAGGGGGAAGTGTCTTAGATGAGACACGTGAGAGACTGAAAGAGTTTACAGGAACTTCCTGATCTCTTTCTCCCTGAATTCCATAATCAAAGAAGGCTGGCTGCTCATGTTAGATTTCTAAAGGGAGACAGAATACTCCTGTACACTATTTAAAAATTCTCAGCATCATCAATTATCATCTTCTTATCTTTGCCCTTAAATTTCACCTTACTACTGAGGTTTTATAAATGTGATCTGAGGTTTTTTGTTTTCTTTCAAGGTTTCCTCTAGCAAAGTGTGTTGTATACGTCATGATATATGGCAGTACATTTCCTCCTATCTTACGTACTGCTTTCTTCACATATATTTTTTTCTTTCCGGTTGTTTTATGGGGTTTCCAATCATATTCACTTTTTTCTTCCGTCTTAAGCAGTGGAACCTCAGTGACTGACGAAATAATCGAATTAGTAACAATACGTCATAGCAGGTTTCCATGTGTAGTTGTCAGGGAAGAATTTGCTAGATGATTCCCCCTCCGATAAATAAAATAGTTGTACCTATAGTTGTGTGGAACCAGGAGTTGTTATATTTAACAAAAATTTTATTTTCTTCTGAAATATTAATTTTTAAAATGCATTTGGCATTTTGATTTCTGTTAATAAATAATGTGTGTTTTAGTACTATTTTCTTAATAGCTGTATAATATATATTAAGATATTTTTCTCCTCAATTTAATGTTATTTAAATTTTAGACAGAAATTTCTCCTTCTGGAGGAAGTTATGAAATACATTCAGGTCAGGAATCTTTGTTACAGAGGCTGGGCCACGGCACACCATTTTTATTCCCATAATCATTTCTAAGATAGACGAGAGAAAACCACAGGAACTTTAATGACGTATTATAATATGAATTATCATCGGACATCACAAGTTATTGCATTACTTCTAACAGTAGAAAATATATATTCTTTTCAAAAAAAAAAAAGTGTTTTCTTTGGAAACAGCTGAGATGAAGAATCTTTTCTTTGAAAGAATGCCAACGTAGGTCTGCTACAGCAGCAAGAACATTTACTGACAGTAACTAGAGGCTTAGATCTGCAGTGTGTCTTCCAAACGCCAGCCTGTTTTTCCCTCAGGAGAAGAATTAAAAGTAGTTCTGGGAACAGCATGGGGAAAAAACAATCAAGATTTTTTTACAAAGTTCTGTGCTACTGTCCTACAACACAGTATTTTAGAGCTTTGTAACACAGGGCAATCTGTTACTACTGTTAACTCCTAAGGGTGGAAAGACTCAGAAAAAGTATGTGGTGTTAAAACCAAGTATTTTGCTTTTGGTTCTCATGATATAGAGCAGACTGCAGTGTCTTTAATTTTAAATCTAATTAAATGTCTAGTTTTAATTATACATTAATTTCAGCCCACAGAGATTTGCCCCATCAGCCTTAGGTGCTGAAGTTCAGTAGAGTCACAAAGATGGTAGAGTACCAACAGCAAGGCTGTGATAATTCCTTCTGATGCTGAAGAAATTGCAGTAAAATTAACTTTTCAGTTCAATCGATCCCTATCTCACATGTTTAGATGCTGTTAAGAGGACAAGGACTGACTGCCAATAATTTGACTGAAACTATCAACAGTAGTTGGAAGCAAATGGCAACCTCCCCAGCTATCCAAGATACAACAGCATTTGTAAGAAAAAAGCTGAAAAGCTCTGTTTCCCCGTCACTAACATAGCACCATAAATATGTAGGGATTACTGCAATGCCAACACAGAAGGGGAAAAACTGTAAGATTCATTTTGAAAATGTGGGAACACGGCACCCTGACTCAAGTGTGTGTATTTCTGAGTACTGTAAATTTTTATTCTTTTTTTCAAAGTACTGATGACCAGTTTGATGAAGTCAACAATATTTTTAAACCATTACAGTGAAATAGCAGCTCATGGTTTTCACAAGACTTGTTTTGGTTATTCACCTTTTCACTAATCTTGCAGAAAATTGATCACAATTCCTCATGTTTACTTCACCTAAAAAAAAAAAAAAAATAAAAGCAAGAAAAGGGTTTAATAATTTTAAGTTTTTCTCACTTTAAGTCAGCTGGTACATAAATTTAAACTAAATGTTAGTAACAGTCCTGAATTTTAACCAAATTTTGCGATAATTATTTGGTTGAAAAAAAAAATAGGAACACTAAAAGAGTTGACAATTATGGTGTGCTGCAAGCCACCTGAACCTGTCAGATGGACAATACGGACTAGTTGGAGGTCATGAATTACAATGGAGTGGTTCTGCAGAGCAAAGCACTTGGTACCAAGAACTTCCTGGCATTCAATGAATTTGCTCTGGGTCTGCCTGTAGTCTAGTCCCTTGGACTACAATCACAGAATCCCAGAATAAGCTGCATTGGAAGGGCCCACAAGGATCATTGAACCCAACTTGCTGCCCTGCACGGAAGAGCATCCCAAGAATCACACCATGTGCCTGAGAGCATTGTCCAAACGCTTCTTGAACTCTGTCAGGCTTGGTGCTGTGACCACTGCCCTGTGGAGCCTGTTCCAGTGCCCAGCCACTCCCTGGGTGAAGAAACCCTTTCTAATATCCAACCTCAACTTTCCCTGACAGTTCAGGTAATTACCTTGTGTCCTGTCACTGGTCGTCACAGAGAAGGCATCAGTGTCTGCCCCTCCTCTTCCCCTTGTGAGGAAGCTGTAGACTGTGATGAGGTCTTCCCTCAGTCTCCTCCAGACTGAACAGACCAAGTGACTTCAGCTGCTCCTCACATGTCTTCCCCTCAAGGCCCTTCACCATCTCTGTTGCCTCCTTTGGACACTCTCTAAAAGTTCATTGTCTTTCTTATATTGTGGTGCCTAAAACTACACACAATAAATAAGGTGAAGCCACACCAGTGCAAAGCAGTGTGGGAGAGGGTGAATTCATGGAGATTATCTTTAGATTTGCTTCAGAACCTGCCAAAAACACTAGCAAACATGAACACTCCAAATACCTGTTTCTGTTACAAGTGGCACACTGCAGAGGGACACGGCTTGAATTTGCACCATAATGACTCTAACTTTCCTAAGCAATCATATTTGCCTGTGGGTAAACCATGGGCATCTTAGGTTCTATTTCTCAAGCTGCTCTTCAATCACCCTACCACTATCCTCAAAGGACATGGATGTAATAAGCAATTCCCTTTTTTTTCATAGCAACTCTTCACCAAGATGAGCAATAGTATCTTCCACAAAGCACAGCCATTATGTCTCATATTAATGTCATTATATGTTCCTAATTATCCCATTATATGCCGCTGAAGGTCTGAATTCTAATCCACATATGTTATGATCTGGTTATTAAAGTTTTTAGAGAGATGCCTCTGCCTGAATTAAGGTAGAAATGAGACCATATGTTGAATATATATAGCAACCTTGTGTGTAAACCAAAGCAACCTTTGCTTCACACCCTGCAGCAAACGGATTTATTTACAGCACAAAGCTTCTTTGGATCAATAGAACTTTGAACAATAATATGACATGTACATTAATAAAAGATACCGGTTAGACAAAGAATAGAGTATTAACAGAAACTAATGGTAATGTTGGATTAACTTTAGGGGTTTTACTTACATGCTGAGAATTCTTTAGAAGAGCTCTAATGTCTCGACAATACCCTAAGAAAATGTTTTCTTTCAAGTAATAATAAAAACATGCTATGGAGTTTAATTTCATTTATTTAATCTTACTGTATTGAAAAGAGCAAGAAGTCTCACCTTTTAAACTCACAGAATAAAAGTAGATTCATATAATCTCCTTGATAAATGTCATGTAAATTGCAGTGTTTTCGACTGGGACATTTAGTCACGAATAACCAGAACACTTAGTACTTTACAATAACTGCAGAGAAACTGAAAGCATTCACACATTAAAA
>VZRN01005851.1:369815-409749 GCA_013397935.1 Dasyornis broadbenti | reverse complement strand
TTATTTTTCAAAAGGGTTTTTTTGTGTGGGGGGGGGGGGGAATGGGATCTTGGTTACCACATTGTTAGGAAACAAAGAAACAGACAAAAAACAAGTCAAACCATGAAGCTGTTTCTTATTTTTTTAACATTTTCAGGTAAAAGACCTTAGGAAAAATAAATTCAGATATGAATATATGCATCAGTCTTCAAGAATTCCAACAGGACTCAATTTGTTTTCTAGTGAAAGCTGTAAAATTAAAGTTATAATTGGGATATAAATATAAAATTCCAGTCCATCCAATAATCCCAACTGTGGCCTTGCTAGATATCAGTGCCATAGCTGCATGCACACCCAGCACCCTCTGTCAGTGAATTCCTGGGAGGTGCAAGAGCATCCCAAGTACACTGTGCATTGAGGAGACAACAGACTTGAGACAAAGTCAATCACTGAGCCTTTAACCAGCTTCACAACAAAAATTCTGTTACAGGAGCTCTCCGGGTGGGAATTAAAGACAGCCCTGGTATTTTCCTAAGCAGGCTCTTGCTGTGCCTAGACTTTTTGATAGCCACCATCTGCATGCTTCAATACATATGCTATTCATGCATAATTTATTAATATGCATTTATTAAAAATGCAGCTACTTTGGATAAAAAATCTGGCAGGCTCATTGACTCCTTCAGGCAGTTCCTGATGCAGGACTGACCAAAATACATGCAGATGTTGTAAACAGTTAGCAGAAAGCTTTTTCATGCATTGGACATATGCCAGTCTTTTATACATAATTAAGGTAGGAGATGTTTTGTGTATCATTTAAAACAATCAATATAAACATATCTATGAGATGTTGGAGTGGTCAGGGAGGACTGCAGGCCAATTGAGTTAAAGGAAATAAGTGAAATAGCATTACAAACAGTCTTAACCTGAACCAGGTGAACACAGTGCTGCAGGGATTCTTGTGATGGAGGCTCCTGCAAACAAACTGAAAACAACCATCTGGTTCAAGCAACTGGTTTCATGTCAGGAATGTTATGCTCTGCCAAAGTGCCATGTCTTTTTTGAGATAAAAAATTCTGCCTATGAGCATCTTTACGAGTTTCCAATAGTTAAAAGGAGATACAAAAAAATACAGATTTAGCAACAAATATGTCATCCTGTTTCAAAATACATTGCTAATAAGGAATAGTCAATTTGCTTTTGAAAGTGTGAGACAAAAACAGCACAGTTCCACTACTGTGCAGAAGGATTGGCACTATTTTTGAACCCATGTTAAAACAAAAACTTAATGATAGAACATTAAGTTACTAAATTTGAATGCTTGTATATATATGTATATATATATATATATATATATACACTACCAAAAAAGGGTCTAAGCCTGGCTTTTCCACTGGTTTAGGTATTAGATGGAAACATTAGTCATGTAAATTAGCTCCTTTGGCACAATTCAAAAAAAAGGAAAACCCTGCATGGCTAACATTGAATAACACAATACCTTCCACCTCATATGATGAATCAGGAATGACATATCAAAGGAAGAGAATTGCAATTAGATCACAGTAGTTAGGCTCTACCTAATGACCAAATAGTCCTAGAGAACTTATTCATTCCTTTTGGTAAGAAGACTGGATGTACATGACAACAGTGCGTAAAGACTAGCACAATAAATACACTGAACTTTGCATCTGCATCTGGAGCACTAAAAACGTCGCATGACCCTAGCTAAATAACTCCTACTCTAAAATTCAGGAAAGAAAACACCTATAAGGGCACTGATCCTTGAATGATACAGTGTCACAAGGTGACTAGCTAATTTCCAATAACAAAGTTGAATTATCCTGTGCATTTTCACATAGCAGTCCAAAAGTACTTAATACATGGTCACATTAGTACTTTCCACAATCATTATACTCCATAGACTCCAATACAACAGAAAAAAACCCCCATAACATCAAATAACTTTAGCCATACACAGAGTCTCATCTCATTAAATTCAAAAGGATGAGTGCTATGAGTGCACAAAATTACAATGCTATGTATAAAAAAAAATTATGTTTGTATCTTATGTTTGCTTTAAAAGACATGAAAAACAAATACATTTAAAATAACCGGCTATCCAGTGGCTCTAAAATACTACACATAAGAAGTTCTCAGAAACTAACATACCAAAATTTTGACTGTATTTCATCTGACCCTGATCTTGCAAAAATTTTGAATGAATTTACTTTAATATGCATGAACAACTCCATCTGAGAAAAGCAGACTACACAAGGCTGATGACCATGCATATTGTGCAATGTTTGCAGAATTACACTTTAAAGTTAGTGCATACTGAAAACATAAAAAGCAGCCAGAACACCACAATCATTTTGTATTAATACAGACATAGATATCCACCTACACTTTGGTACAAATCAGAAAACTATCCAGGCTTCCATTTGACATTCTCCTTTTTTTCCCACTAGTTTTGTTCGTATGAGAGCTCCGACTTGAATCTATGAAATAGTTACTCAAGAACAAGCCCCTGAACATAAGCAAATCCAACATTTGCAGTAACAATATGTTGCTGTGATTAGGACAAAATATACAAAATATTCAATGTGCTTTTACATCTAAGTTGTGTAAAAAAAAAAAATCCCTTTGGAAACCAAGAATTAAAATGCTAAACAGATATTTCAAAAATATTTGCATTGTTTTTCTTACTTGAACTGCACCACAGTAATGAAAAAAGACAATAATAATTGACTGTGGATAATACTTCTTGGAAAAGGCTTAACTAAATGGTGAATAGGTTCAATTTAATTGTGGCCTAGGGTAGTGATACAGAGCACTCTTTTAAGAATGGAAGCTATAGATCTTAGCGTCATAGAATGGCTTGGGTTGTAAGTGGATAAAAACTTCTAAGATTCTCTGATATAAAAACTCTAAGAGGACAAATTAATTGGGCCAAAATTGCATTTTAGGATAGTCTGCTCGCAGTGCTATGGAATATCTTTCACTATGGGATATATGTGGTATAATTTCAATGCTAAAGTTCCATTCTTGTGTGCATTTTAATTGGTATCTCAGGAGCTGGAAATTTGGTGAATAGTTTCAAGTTTAAATACAGCAATACATTTAAATACTTCCATGTGGACAATATTTTCCTTAGGAAGTTACCAGCTAGGTAGAAGATCAGCTCTTACCTGAATAGAGGTACTTCTCCTCACCCAAAAAAAAAGTCTACTTCATTACCACAAGAATCAGAAGTTTGTCTAAGTGAATTCAAGCAGAAAATTCTGAAACTGGTAGATGTTTTCCAATTTATTTATTTGTTCTGTGTTTGATGTTCTGATTCTGTTTTTCACATTATTCCAAAGAGAATAAGATGTGTAGCATTCATCTGGATAAGCAGAAGCATTAAGTAGGCTGAAAAAAGAAAAGCCTTGAAATGCTTAAACACTTTTTCTTGTTAATATACAAAGGATATGCACATATGCATATTATTACTCTTGGTTTTCAGTATTACAGGGGAATACAGGGGAATACAGAATAATATACTAATACAGGGGGAAAAGCAGCACTGTTGAGATTAATTTTGAGATTAAGGCCTGTGTTACTTGTTTCGAAATGGCTGACAGAAGTTTCCTGTTTCTTTTTAGCCTGACCTATTCTGTGTGTTCTTGCAGAACACTCTTCCTCTTAAAAGATTGATCCTTGCCATGTTTCACTACAGTGACCCTGGCTGTCTTTTGGTACTTGTTTAGGCCTTCCAGTTGACTGGTGTCAATAGCAGAGGACTAAAGCACTTACAGCTCCTTATTCAGTTTTGAAGGTTCACAGAGGTTCCAATGCTTAAAACGACATTTGTTTAAGCATTTATCTACACTCACATTTTTGAGCAGAAATAAACAGGAAGAAATCAAGATAAAATCCACAGAAGTCATCTAAGATGGAATTGCCTGTATCAGAGAAGATTGTTATGTTCCAAAGGCTTCTGCTTACCTTAAAGTATTGTTTGTTCTTATTGAAAGATATCATAATCATAAGATTGAATGAGTTCAAACAATTATCACTGCTTTAGATTATATGCTTGATTAACTGTCAGAAATTAAGGACTTTTTCAACAGGTAACATAGCAAAAATATTTTTTTTCTATAATCAAGCTAAACTACTGGGCAATCAAATGAAATTATTCATAATGCAATTTCTGGAATTATTGAGAAAATTTGGAGATAATAAACCTCTTAAAAATTCTGAACTCATTTAAGCATCCTACCTGTGGTGTATTAATTCTGAATTGTATCATACCTGTAGGAAAACACCTGATGGCACTGTTTCTTTAAGAGCCATTGTCATTAAAACCTTCCTGAGGTACTCTTGGCTACATCCAAAGCAATAAATCCTTTTTCCTCTTATATGTTATAACCAATGCTGTTTCTTTATTTCATTTAGTTCTGTAGATAAAAGAAACAACCAATGCCAGGCCTGTCAAGTAATGCAAGACCTGATGTCTATATGTGTGTTTAAGAGAGAGGGACAGAGGGCAAGAGGGACCAAGATGAGTAAGATAATGAAAAACTATTTTTGCAAACAGATGGCAAGAAAAGCTTTGAGACTAGAAGTACATCTTGTGCTGCACTCATTTTCTTATGTGTCACTTCTTAGATCTGAATTCAATATCACGAACCCCAAAATTTTTTAAGAAAACATAGTAGTAACAAAAAAAAATCTTATTAGATCAAATCATAAAATAATAGCTTCCTTGAATCCTAGCTTTCTGTGCACACATAAACACAGGCTGATCTAAAACTCTATTCACAAAAGTTAGACCTTTAAGGGCAGTCTTACTATTTTCTTCATCAGTCATAGATTTTATCCTTCAGTACTTGTATGCTCTTTTCTATCTATAGAGGGCCTTATTCACTCAGTTCTCCTGTTTGAACAGTCTGTAGCAGATCCCCCCTGTAAAGTCATCTGTCCCTGCTCGGCCTTTAATCTTGACCCATAAATTCTCTGTTGGCTTCTCATCCATTCCAGAGTAGAGCTGGACATTGATACAGAGGGAAACGTATCCTCATCTCCCCCGCCTGTCCTTCGTAAAGGGTCTGTATCCTTCCATTCCAATGCTCCAGTCATGGGAGCCATCTCATCACATCTCAGTTATGCCAGTAACATCTTAGCCCTGCAGGTATATGCCCATCTCTAACTCCTTTTGTTTCTTCCCCATGGAACATGTCTCTTGTAGACATGTTGAAGCTGGGTCCCCAATGAAGTTGACACTGTCAGGAGTGGATGAAATTCCTTTGTGCCACTCTTCAGGCGCTCTCCTGTTGACCTGTGATCCCTTTCCAGGCTCTGAGCATCTATTGCAGGTAGATAATTTATGATCCCTGGTTTTGCTTCTTCTCTGATGTTACTGCAGCGAAAAATTTAAAAAAAAGAAAAAGGTTTTGCTAATAGATCATTATTTCTATATTTTTATGAAACCAGAATATTATGTTTTCAAGCATCCACAATATGCGTGTCGAAAAAGCTATGTATTGCAGGTGCTGAGTAAAGTTAATTTAGAATTTGTATACAACATTGTTTTCTTGATTAAGTCTTCCTTTGCTTTGCAAGTTTGGAATATTTTTAATTGGGCCCACCTCTTACTCATTAGAAGCAGGCCATTAGAACCATTATTAAAGGCCAGAAAGAAGTTAAAAAATACTGGTAATAAAGGGAGACCTTTCCTGTGCACAGATAATTGAAAAATATTGTGATAGCCTTTGGTGATGAGGCTGGATGTATAACAGAAGGCAGGGGAGCCCTGTGGCTCCCATTTACTTGATTTACAAGACAGAACATCAGCTTCTTTTCCTGAAAAATGGGTCGTCAGGGTAAACAGAAATAATAATAAAAAACCCCCAGTGTTTGCTTCTTTTTGTGTTGGGGAAGGAAGATGTTGGATTCTGGTTGTTTTTTGGGGTTTTTTGTGTGTGATAGTAGAGTCAGCACATAACATTTTGAATATACAAAGGCTTTCACTCTCTTGAACAAGGTGTTAGTTTTAAATATAAGTATTAATCAGAACAGAAGTGTATTTCAAGAACCTTGCTCAAGATCATACAGAAATGCTAGGACTGAACCGATGATAAATCAGATTTCCCTATTCTATGCTTCGATCAAAGAATGTCTCTCCTTTCTTCAAATGTATCCCAAAAGTATACCTTGAAAACAGTGTAGGGACCAGTCAAAGAGATTCATAACTACAGCCTGTGTTTGAAAGAACGCTTTGAGGATGTTTGCTCATCTACAAACAAATTTAACCTAGAATCTAAGGAACTCTTTTGTTTTGTGTAAATCAGTGCACGTGCATTCAATATTTAGTCCGTGAAACAGTTCTAAATCACAGAAGTGGTGAGTATCATGGAAATCAGTTGGGGAGGAGGAAGTTCAAGCCCTGTGGAAAACCCTGTGAAGCTCCAGGCATCACAAAAGGCAGTGCTTCCCGTCACAGACCTCTGCCTGTCCTGGTGTGATTTATCCCACTGACACAGATCCCTAGAAGTCAAACATGCAAACCTGAGCTACAGTTCACACTATGAACAGTTATGGAAGGAAAGTCTGTTTAATTTACCTTGTGCAAACCTAGCGACATGTCCAGAAAACAGTAAAATATACAAGTAATCTGTTCCAGACAGAAAGAGGATAGCTTCTTTTTTTTTCTCTACACAAGCGGATACACATAAAGACCAATTATTAAGCACTTATTTCCTAGATTCCACGTGCATGAAATAATGTGGCAGCTCCTCTTCATCACTTCCACATGATGTACCTCTAAAGAAACACTTTAATCTACTCTGGGCAGTCCCTGCACAGGCATAGAAATTTCAAATCCATGAAGTAGTTACTAATTTTCAAATTTACTGTCAGTACAGCTACTTTTCTTTCACTTTTTAGTTTTCTTCACATGCTGAAGATCTTTCTACCCACAAAGGAGGAGAAATGGTAACAGTGTGGGAAAGTACCATTTATTTTATCTTGGTTTTGCTATCTCATGGGCTTGCAAACCATTTATAAGCCGCAAGAACAATTATTCAAGTGGAAGGCCAGTGGATAGCACATCATTACAGTATTTCCCAAGTTCCATTAAACAACCACAGACCAAACCTACTCTAAAACTGCTTGCAAGCAAAAGCAAGTAATACCCTGCAAGTAATGGCAGGAAGGAAGGCTAGTGTTTTAAGCATTATCATGATATCATACATTTAGTCAGGTAGAAGAAATTCTTTAGCACAATCAATTTTATTTTCTGTGTCAAAGCAAACATTAAAAAGTGTTCAGAAGTCACAAGGAGTTGGGTACTTCTTGGGTTAGTTTTTGCTGAATAGAAACTAATAACATGTTACTATCATACAAGGCTCTATTTTGTTTCCAGGCAAAATGTGTATCAAAGACTCTTTTAAGGAACAATGCCTGAAGAAGCCTTTCAACCCACAATGGCTGTGCTGACATGGATTTCTAACCTCTGTCACCTCTTCTTTGGAAAAGCAAAAGCATCTCCAGAGTTTGTTTTACATTGGTCAATCTCCTTTGTTGTTCTTTAGATTACCCAAATCCAGCTGAAAATGTCCATTTTCTGTGCCCCATTAAGCTCAAATCTTACAGATTTCAAAAAGAAGTACGTTTTTCATGTAATATTTTTTAAAGTTATCTATTTATTACATTAGGCCTCTGGGGATAGAATTTATGAGATAATTGCAACAGAATATAAACTGCTGAGCAAACCAAAATTGTTATTATTCACTAAATATAAGGAAAATTCAGTACCTAAATGTATTATTCACTAAATATTATTCATTAAATATAAGGAAAATTCAGTACCTAAAAGTATCCGTTGAAGACTCTGCCTCTGCCCTATACACCTAAGAATCAATTATCAAAGCTTAAGTTGCTCACCCCAGTCTCTTATAGTCATCATTTTCCTCTTTCAGTTTAGACTCCTAGCCAAGGATAAACCTGTCTTAAGTGATTCATGCACTTATATATATCCATTGACTATGAGGAATACCTTGGACAGCCACTGCAGTCTTACAGGTGCCACAGTTAGACCTCTGGCAATGCACTTCAAAATGTGGGGAAGCTGCTTCAATGAAATGATAGATAACTGTGGAGGGAGGTGCAGAGCCCTTGGGCATCGATGGAAGGTTCACTGCGCTCCAGTTCCACATAAAATCTTGAGCTTCATATGGCCTCACCAGCTTGCTTCCACCAATATTGACATGGTTATACTTGCAGTCTGTAGCCATTCCCCATGCCTCCCTGAGTTCACTCTGAGCTCGCTTTCTAATAATGCCTTCTAATTATAAAGGAAAGACAAGTACTGGCTTCCCAATAAAGTTTTGCAAAACTGTTGTTGCACTGGAAAAAGAGCGTGACAAATCCACATCAAGTTGTATATATACCAAGCCTTCTGTGGTGTAGGTAAAAACCTTATCACAGGCAGAAGGTGTACAAGGAGCTTATCAAGATACACATCAACTAAGCTTTCCAGAATAGCCTGATTATCCATCCTACAGAGGCAGAAGAAGCACTCACAATATCTTTTAGAGGTAGATAACATTATAAAATCTTATTGCTCAGTATAAATGATCACGTCTTTTGAAAAGGATTCTTGGATAACGAGTTACTTTTGCTCTTAATAAGCACAAGAAGTGAATTAGAAAGCCTGAAGATTTAAATAATCAGATTTCAATACAGATAAATCATTTGCATAAAATTTATTTTACATTAAATACACAGCTTGTCCCTAGAGGACAAATAGCTACAGATAAATTGCTTTCAGCACGAGAAATTAAACAGGATGATCAACTTGCAGTGGCTAAAGAAAGCTTGCAAAACAGGCTGATAAAACATTCAGGGTTGAGAAGTTTACGAACATAACTAACTTTGCATTCCTCATCATCCTTCATTAGCAGGATAGTAAAATCAATAAAAATTTAAATCAAGGCTATAACTTTACACAAACTCTCCTTTTAGGATTAGTAGAAATAGAACACCATGTAGCTAAAAATTCTGGAGCCAGATTTTTCCATATCTGAATCAAAGTTCAGTGCATCTCATTCAAGGCTTCAAAAGTTCATTCAAAGATTAAAGGGAAAATGTGCTTGTCACAATTCACTCGTTTCTGGTGGAGATGTCTAGAAGACTTCTTTTCCAACAGGACTGAACATTATTTTCAGTGCCATTAGTTTGTTTATGAAAGTAAATATAGGAATACTTGTCTAAGAGTCACTCTGAAATGGTTCAAGTCCTAAGGGAAGCTAAATCACAGCTCCAGGCATAAGCACGTAGGAAGATTGATATCCAGAGCAGTGGAGGGTAGAGAGCTCATGGGAATGCAGCCTTTTCCTCAGCTCCAGCAACAGCTAAATAAGATCAGCCTGCTATCACACTGATGGGACTGATCCTCCCAATTACACTATGAAAACACCTGAATTCCACGTTTATCTGCTGTGTGCTAGGGCACACTCCAGCACACCACAGCTAATGCAGATGTCTCTTCACAAAGTTGTCACTTCATAGATTTAAACAGCTGTTGACTATACCCCAACATTCATATTATACACATCTCCAGCAATTTTTCCTGAAGGTTTCTAAGCCAGTTTGAGAAGTTGAACAGCCATTAATAATTCCAGCTGCACTAGGTGCAGTTCTGGAGCACATCTGACATCCGTCTGAAAACAAATCTAACTTGTGTGCTTTGAGACTGCCCCAGTCTCATATAAAAAGTAAAGAGGAAAAAAATAGTAAAAATTACTAAAAGATTACTTGCATCTGTGCACACCTTGTCTCAGCTAATATTCTGATGGAGAGGCACCATAAGGAGTCACTCAAGCATAATTCTAAAGATGAAGACCATTACTGTATTCTAACAAAATTCAATTATACTTGAAGGCACATAGAAACAATATTTCTTTATACCCGGTAATTTTTTCTCAGTTAAAGAATATTCTCTGTAATTCATTCAGCTGGCAGAGAAACAGAACCAGCTGACAGGGTAATTCTGTAGACCTTTCAATTAGGGATTGTCTTCTCAAATTTCTGAAAGCCCGGAACATGTCTAAAATTGATTTCCTCTGCATACTCACTGGAAACACTACTAAACACAAATTCTTCTTTGGCTACCTCTCTTAAGTAGTACTGACTTGCAGCTTCTTGGTAATGAGAGGCTGTTTGTTGCAGCAATAATCCAGCCTAGATAGGCACAGGTGCCTTTGAAATATGTGAGTCTCTGACTGAGCAGACATAGACAAGACTAGCACCTTGTTAGTCAATAAACAACCTCGTTTATATAAGTGGCTCCTCATACCAAACTGGCAGTTTATGCCTTAATACTGACATAGATAGATAGATAGATAGATAGATAGA
The DNA here is from genome assembly GCA_013397935.1 of Dasyornis broadbenti. NCBI lineage: Eukaryota > Metazoa > Chordata > Aves > Passeriformes > Dasyornithidae > Dasyornis > Dasyornis broadbenti. The sequence goes on along the minus strand of VZRN01005851.1, from coordinate 399,375 downwards.
TAGATAGATAGATAGATAGATAGATTAATAGATAGATTAACGGATAGATAAAAAATATTTTAAAAGGACAAACATCAACATGGTTCATTGGCTGCAGACTAAATACAGTTTATTTAAGGATGGGGTTTGGAGGAGATCCATCACAAGAATAAATGACACTAATAACAGACAGCCTCTGGAGATACCATGTTAGCAGTCGCTTCAGGTAACCTTATTGTCCTTACAAATCTCTGACCCTCTTCAACACATTTATATCCTCAAACAATCTCTGCCTTGATGCTCTTGTTTCCAATATTTCTTCTTGTCAAGTGCCACTAAAATCCTCTGACACTGGAAAGAAGCAAGAAGAGGAGTATCATCAAGGCAACCAACAGAGAGACCCTAAATAGAAGGCTACTTAAAAGGCTACGTTTACTACGCTTGTAATCAATTGGTTTAATTTAATCTCTCCTCTGTGTTCAGTTCATCAACAGAGAAGTAATTAAAAAGTCAACTCCTTTTTATAAGTAGTGAGAACACGATTTCTCTACTTGTTTGTCAACAGTTAGTGTGGCCAACACAAAATAAATAGGCAGGAAAATATCCAATGTTCCACTGAGATTCAAAGCTGCATTTTGCTTTGGTTTTATTGCAGTGAAAATTGTGCTTATTTCCAAGTATAGGACATTCCAAATCATCTTGTTATCCCCAAAAAGCAAAGAAGTTTGAAACACATACTTTCAGAAAATTGCTCTTTAGGCACTTTCAAAAGCCGGCTCTATAGACAAAATATATAAAAAACAATTACTTTCCACCTATTAATGTTACATGTGGTCCTCTGCAAAAGGCATATCCAGCCTGGTAAACTTCTAAACTATTTTTTAAGGTTACTTTTACAAACATACGAATGTGTCTTCTTGAAAGTAAATAAGGACAAAATCAGTAGATGAACATAAAAGCTACAGTTATGTGCTTTCTCCTTATGGAAATAGCTTTTCAGCCACATGACATAATACACTTGAAAACTGAGTTCATTGTCTTTCTATGGAAATTGACTCTGGCTCCACCACAAGTCAATAATCACAAGAATTTTGGAATTTCTTTTCATACCAAGGGACAATAATTTCAGAGATTGACAACCCATGTAAGACACAGTAATTTATTTGAAAAAATAGCCCTCAAAATTGTAATTTCAAGTTTCTAGTAAAGCACAAGTAAATCACAGAAAAAACAGTTTAAAAATTATTCAGTTCTTCAAACAGGTTTTTTTTGCCCTCCCCTCTTTTTTATTTTTTTTTTCTTCTTTTTTTCCTTCTTTTTTTCCTTCTTTTTATAGCCCCATCTAAGCAGCTCTTCAATATTCTGTAAGCATTTATAAGGAATATATATCAGTCCCTTTCTCCAAATTTGTTTCTTACTTACATGTATTTGTTAAACATCCTAACCCACTTTTCACTATTTTTTATTACAATGAGTTTTCTGTTGTTAGCCTTTGCCTGTTTTTTTCTCACGTGCCATAATTCTGCCAAGTGAGGGCTTCTACCTCCTACCTCTACCCACACCTAACAGCCTTTCTGCTTCCACAGTACTCTCACCTTCACCCCCCCTTTTCCTCCCTTCCCCAAGCTCACATTTATAAAACTTCCTGTTGGGCTTCTGTCGCAGATATATAGGTCCAAGAATATATTTTTTTAATTTCCTGTCTCTTTTCCTGTGGCATATACTTCGAAATAATTTATGGGAAAACTTAAACTGTAAGATTATAACTTTATTATAGATAATGATTTGTCAAAAAACCTAATACATCAGTGTTTGATGACAAAAACATAACCAAAAAAGTTTCTGTTGATGCTACTGCAATTATACTTTTTCTTACTTTCATATTTCACTATTTCTCTTTGATGTGTCAATCTCTCATAGCCCTTCTGCCTATCTTGACTTTAAAAATACCTTTTTTGCACATTTGTATGCTTGCTGTATTTCATAGTGTTTTTCACATGGTACCACTGTTTGGTCAGATTGTAGCACAGGGATACATAAGATCTAAAACCGGTTTTTCGCTTCACCATTTACATGCTACACAGAATCCATCAAGTCCTCAATCTTTATTTTACCTCAGTATTTCTCTACAGAATGAGACCAGAGTTACCCATATACCACTGGAAAATGCTGATTGAATTACTCATTTGACATTTTCATAGTCCACTTATTTTATATCCCCTCTGCTCTCATAGTTAATTGTTTTCCTGTCTCATTTCTGTGCTTGGTTTTCCTTTTCTCTTAATCTCTCCTATTTTTCCTTACCTCAAAGAGATCACCCATTCATCTTTTCATGTATTTTCCCTCTGGTATAACATGATATAAAAAATTTCTTTCATAGTTACCAGTTTCTGGGCACATTCCAGAGCTGAAAGTCAACTTCAGTGTAGAAATAATAACCTAACCAAAATTCTGGATTTTTTTTCCAATACTGTCTCCTAGGTGTCTAGTTATTAGCTTATGCACAATTTCACTAAACAAAGCTCTTAATTCCTTCCCCCTCACCCCATGCCAGCTCTCATATCCATGGAACAGTGTAAGAATGTAGATCCTGTTACCTGTTATATTGTCTGCATGTTGATAAGCAAATATGTGCATGAACACATAAATATGCATGTGTGCAAAATCATGCACACATAAGCAAACATATATGCATGCAGGGGGTGTGTGTATGTAAATACATGTGGTTTATTCTGAACTAGTGACTTTTCCAACCTTCATTAATTCATTTGTGCACATTTCCAAAAGCAGCACTTCAAGCTACACTTTAGAAATTACAACAGTCTAAGCGTGGCTGCAAATGGCAGGTGAGTTCTCTAGAATTCAGTTCAGGCACTTTTCACAGGCCACAAAAAATGGAAAATAAAACTCAGCATGAAATGTTGGATTAATTTTGTAGATTATCAACTTGAAGTCTGAAAAGAATTATTTCTTTTTATTGTTTCAGACTGAACAACTGTCAGAATTCCGTTTTGAACAATATACTAAATCCATAAAGCTGAATGGGGCTTTCCACGTTACTATACTGGGTAATGCAGTGGCTGAATTGTCTCCTGAATTTGAGCATGACTGATTAAACTTTATAGGGAGATAATATGGCAACAGAATTTACTTTTCTGGGCATTTATAGTATTTCTTACATCAATATACCTAAGTTTTAATGCTTCATTGCACTTTCCTGAATTAGCAATTTCTTGTTCCAAACCATAAACTGCTATTCACAGGAAAATTGAAGTCCTCTGTTGTTTCTATGCTTCCTCTGCATCATACTGGAAAAGAGATTTAATTTGAAAACTTTTTCAAAATTAAAATTTGGTGTGTTTCTTGGGTTGTTTTAAGGCAATACAATATTTTAAAAAAGAAAAATGGGCATTACAGTAAAAAGGGTAAGAGCAGAAAAGCAGCTAGAAATAGGCAATCTTAACCCCAAAATTCTTTTAAAATTTGTCATGTATGAAACAGAACTTTTGTAGTATGTAGTATTTCTACATTATCAGAAGAAATAACATTGTATATACTGATAATTTCTGAAAAAATTAATGTTTTCTTTTTCTTCTATAGATACAAGCAGAACAAATATGTTGTTTACCAGTGAGGTATGTTATTTGCAACTGTGAGAACAACAAAAAATTTAACATCACAAAGAGAAGTCCAAGTTAGTAGGTTTCAGGATTCATAATGCCAAATCAGCCTTCCTCCTGGAAAGAGATCTGCAACTGAATTCATCAGTGTCTCTGTTAGGTTCCCAGAAACGCTTCCCAGCTCTCACTTACAGCACACAGGTTCTCAAATCAAACTCCTCTCTTAAGGTTTATCCCAAAATTCAGAGCTTGGATTCAAGTCATCTATGTACAAAGGGTTAATGTTCCAAATTATTCAGACTTCACATAATGGTTTATAAGAAAATATTGGAGATTTCTATCATTTTTTAATTCTGTATCCAGTATGTATTTCCCACTTGAACTTCCTAAACTTTTTACATCACCAGGCTAAAATCCTAAGTCCAGGCTTTCATAAAATTTGCAACATTTTCTGACTCAAAGTAACAAGAGAAGACATTTTTATACGAGTTTTTCAACACTTGTTCAATATTTGAACATTTTACTTTTAATTTTAGAAGAGTCACCATACTACAAGGTTGTATCCACAGTCTGCAAGGGTGTGATTCTTACTACATGCTTAAGTGACTATTTTTATTAATTAACTTTTTAAACAACCACACATACAAAAGAGAGAAATTAGCTCAATTTTAATTATTTTGCATTCAATAATATGGCATCCTTAGTATAGAAATGCAAATAAAATTCATGAAATGCCACCCTCATGTATAGAAAACTCTAGTGTCTACTAGTAACTAGCAATGAATTCACAACAATTCTTTGTCCACCTTTCCAGAATCTTTGCAAATCTCTCAATTTTTAAGTAGAACAATATCTGCAGTTTAGTTTCAAACACTCTCAAAGCAGAAATATGTAAAGAAATACATACACATGTTAGGATCACAGTCTCTGGGGTTTTTCTTCGCTACCTAAAGGGCAATTGGTGGTATTATATATTTCAGCACAAGGCATACTTTAAAATTGCCTTTTCTTCTACATGAAAAACACCAGCACTGAGGAAAGGCATACACTAGCCAAGAGAAAGAAACAAGCCCTGGAGATTCAGTAAAAAATTATGGCTTCAGAAGCACTACTTTTATCTTTTACTGTTTCAGCAGTCTTCAAAAAAGTATACAGACTTCATAAATGTCAGACTTCTGCCTTAAACCATTCTAGAGGCTGTGAAGTTGAAGCTAGACAGCACAATAGACCTCACTCTTGGCTCTGGGGCTTAAACTCATAGTAAAGAAAAGACAGCTTCATTCATGTAGATTTGCTTTTCATCAGCTTGGCCAATTTCCAACGCTATCTCTAAAGGCAGCTGGAGAGCAGCAAGAGGGCAGGCACCTTAGAGCAACACCTTAATCCCACACAGTCATTGTGGTAAATCACGTCAGTACATTTATGTAAAAATGGAGGAGGTGAAGACTGGTTTGTGGTTTGGAGACAGCTTCTCTTGAAGATGGTGAAGCTAACAAGAGCCAGAGTACCGGTTCAGCTCTTAGACAGTCATTTATATTAAACATAAAAATGATCCTGCCCATATGGTTTGAAATATCTTTTTTGCTTCAAGCATTAAAATCATCACCTTGCAGTTTCAATAAAGGGAAGAAGGTAAAGTACAATGTCATCTTTATTGTGTATATTTCATAGTGCTGTGCTAGTCTACTAATCATGGTGGAGGCAACTTCACAAATAAAAGGAGGCATTAAATTTATAGCACTGGAATTGCTATGGAAATAAAGTGACGTGCTTTTAATAAAAGCATGAGAATTCCTATACTATTTTGAAACTTAGCAAGCCTAGCATATATCCAAAAACTGTAGAAGATTCTTTCTCAGTTAGGTGCTTATGAACTTAGTAAGAGTATTCTCACCCTCATGTCACCTAGGTACTTTTTATACATCATACCAGTTTTAGTTAAATAATATTTAAATAAAACAATTGTCTCGAGTTTTTATTAATTCTGAAAAATAACACTTGAAAAAAAGGCCACAATATTATTATATTAACTAAATTAACAAACCTCAGCTTTTATGAAAAACTAATGAGAAATCAGTGAGGCAAACAGCAAGCTAAAAGTGTATCAAACATTTACATCATAGAATTTACAAGAACTATTCATAAGTCTTGCCTTCAAAGACCTGTTTTAGGCAACTGTCTCTGTCCCGTCCTTTCTGTATTAACAGCCATGTACTATAGCATGGGGAATTCATTGGGAGCATTTATTTGTTCCTTTCATGGGGATGAGGTTCCTTTCATGAGGATATTCCTTTCACATTGTCTAAGACAAGACAATTGCACTCATAAGGAATTTTATCTCTTCCTGCATGGACAAGGGATAAACATTTAGGAAAACTGTAGACATTTGAGAGTTGACGAGTACATAGAGAACAGCATTATACTGAAGATGGTTTTTAAACAAGAGCTTAGGTGAAACCTCCGTCCTTAAGAGGAGGCCAAAGTCCTTCAGGCTGTCCTATAAAAAACTTCGCCCTTCTGCTGCTATTCCCCTCTTCAAAGTGATAAATTTGCCTAAGGTTTACATTAGAAAACCTGGATAGATTGCCATTGTGTTTATGTATACACTTCTCTGTTGACCTTCTAACTCGCAAAAAAGGAATTATGCATATTATATTTAAACGAGGGACCAACACATATGAAACAAAAATTATCATCATACCTACCTACAAGTTGCAGGAAAAATGTGGTTTTGACCCCTTCTCCATTTTACTGTTCAGTTATAGAGAAAGTGGTTGAGATCCTGGAATCTTGTAAACCGAATAAGTGACTTTTGGCAATACTAAGATTGCCAAGAGCAATTTTTTAAAGTTTAAATGCAAAATTTAAATTCAAAATTTAAAATTTCAAAAGAAATTTTGAGAGAACTGAAGATAGGGTATAAGTGGATTAAAAGAAGATAGGGGTTTAGGAAAGGTTCACCTCTGGGTAAATTAATCTCGGGTGAAGAAGAGAAGCTAGTATTTCTGGCCACTTCCAGTCAAGATTTTATCCCCAGCATTCATAGGTAAAGCTAGTAGGTCAGGTGTGACAGGCTGATATGAGACACCAGCAGCCTGGGAAGGAACTAGTGATACACCTAAAGGTAAACAGAATTTTTCTGTGCCAATATGTATCTAATTGGATCTGCTCTGCTTACTAAGCCAAAGGAGAAAAAAAATCCCAGATTTTCTAGTGGAAGTTTTATGCAGATGGCCATCAGCTTAGTTGTTTCTAAAATGGGAAAGGAAAGGGGAACAATAAAATACAAGGTAATTAAAACCCCTTTTTACAATGGCCATCAATAAAGAGCAGCAAAATCAATTTCTTTGAAAAGTTGAATAAATTCAACTTCTCAGTTTGTACAGTAGTAACAGAATTATGAAGCAAAGGAATTGTTTATAAAATATTTTGGCAATTGGACAAGAATTACACACATTTTCTAAATTTCTAAAGACTTATTCATGTGCTCTTTGCCAAAGTTCCAGTAGTCCACACAATAGCAATCCTATGTAGGAGCACAATTAAGTTGGATACACCCACATGTTAATAAATTACATCTCTGGAGCCTGAAGAGTCACTTTGAAGTCTGTCTCAAAGGAGGGCTTTAGCTTTATTTGATAAAACTGTAATTATTGTAAATTGCTTCAAACTAATAAAGGGTAGGTTTATATTGGATATTGGGAATACATTATTTACTGTGAGGCTGGTAAGGTATTGGAATAGGTTGCCCAGAGGAGCTGTGAATGCCCTGTCCCTGGGAGTGTTCGAGGCCATTTTGGAAGGGACATTAAGCAACCTGATCTAGTGGGAGTTGTCCATGCCCATGGCAGAAAGTTAGAAGTAGTTGATCTTTAAGGTCCCTTCCAATCCATTCAATGATTTTATTATTTCTTTCTGAGAATAACCTGAATAAATCAATATATAGAAATATTTCAAACAGGGTCTGCTTTTCTGATTCTCCCCATTGCCAGAAAGTATTGTAGACTACCAGGATTAACAACAGAGGTTATTATATGCTTCCCATAATAGTAGCAATGAAACAAAGCAGTATGTTTCAGCCAAGAAGAGACAGACACGGGGACAATACGACAGTAACTTTGTGTGACATAGAGAAATTCAGTGATGGTTGTTTTCCAACTTTCATAACACAGATATTAAAAACAATAAAAGAATAGAATTGATACATTTAAAACAAAGGAAGGATTTTTCCCTACTGTATGCAGTTAATCTGCATAGAGATTTTAATTTCATTAACACTTGTCTGCAAAACAATTGAGACAAGCAAATTTATTCTCTATCAGATTTCATACAATGCATGTGGTCAAGTATGAAGTGAATGAAGAGCAGAGACCATTTAACCATGTTAACTATGAAATATTAAGTAGCCATGTCTACCAGAGAAATTTAAATGCTACAGAAATCAAGAAAGATTTTAATTTGAGAAGATAAATCTGAAAACAAAAATTACTTTATTGAACTGCATATTCAGCTAATCTTGTTTCACTGCCAAATCACTTCTTTGCTTTGTAAAACTATTAACTCAAAACAAATTTAAGATTAATTTTTCCACTAATTTGTTATGCTTGAGAAATAATATCATCTACCAAATTAGAGTCATGCATTTTGTTACATGAGTTTTCATTTAAAATACAGTTTAAAAGATTAATTGATTCCTGTTTTGAGAAACAAAAACAATGAAAATGTTGAAAAACTTCACTGGATTTTTTACTGTTTTTTCTTACTTTGTTCAGAAGATAGCACCATGTCTTGATAGGTAAGAGCTTCTCAGGTATTTTGTCCTTCTACCCAGTCAATGGAAGATCATTTGCCTTTACATCATTTTTCCTGGCTTAAACTCAAACCTACAACCAAGGAAATGTGCAAGTTATTCAGGCACAAGCTTCAGCCTGAGTAGCTGTGTGTAACTGGGGAAGACATAGGTGTTGGCATCGTTAGCTACCATAACTAGCTCAAAATTTATCAGGAATGGCTGTCACGTTAAGCATCACAGTCTCAGAATTATTAATAAGTTTCTGCTGCAGACTGAAGCTTGTTTCATGATCTTTGTTGCTCTCTGAGAGGAACAAAGTATAACTAAACATTGAAAGGGATACCCATAAAAAATATCTTTATCTCGTGGAGGGATGATTGAGCTGCAGTCTGCGGACAGGGTTCAGCTTCTTCCTAGACATTTCTAAGGATCTGAGCTCCAGCTGATTTTGCTTAGACTTTAAAAAGCAGCTTTTCCACTAAGACTAGAAATCTAGGAAGATCTGTCTTCTTTAATCAAAATTAGCGTTTTTAACCACAGCCACCTGTTTTTTCTGACAAACAAACACATATGCAACAAATTTCTCCTGCAAAGTACTAAAATTTGTTTATGCGAAGAAATGACTTATCTATGCCACTTTCCAGATCACTCTTTCTTATATAGCATGTCCATGAATGTTTCCCAAATTCAATTCTCAACACTGTCAGGAAAACAAGTACGAAGAGCTAAGCTATGCCTCAGTTCTTCTGAACATATACTTTTGAGATGATAGAATTTAACCTGTCATCTAAAAAATCATCCCTAGCTCCAGTACCTTCCCCAAACATCTCCCAGAGGGATCCTGCAAAGATTGGTTTGGAAGAAACCAGCACATTTCCACAGAGAGACTGACAATTGTGGAGACAGTCAAAGTGCCTACAGAACTAGCCCCAGCACTAATCAAAAAAGAAGTAAAAAAGCAAACCACCAAATAAAAACAACAAAATGTTGCAGAGCAGAAAGGCGTTACAAAATGAGGGCCTTGTTGCCCTTGTAAAATCCTTGCTCACTTCTGCTACTTCGGCTAACCAGAGAGCATTCTGGGAATGACTCAGCTAAACTAGAGGTGAAAAACAAGTTACATAACTGGAAAACAATTGTTAGAACCAATAAGTGCTCACACTGTGGGGTTAGTGATTGGTTACATCTGAAGCATGTTCCTATCGTGGTTTGTGGTGGTTGGTTAAACACGTTTGTTGTGCCTCACAAGTATGTAAACTCATAACAATGTAACAGTTTAAGAACCCTGGATTTTTGCAATAAAAGGTCTTCTTCACTTATCACCATCTTTTGGAGACCATGCCATTAACCACCACAACAAAACAAAACCAAGAAAAGATATCAGCAAAGACCAGGCACAGATATTGTCAGTGGACAGAGCAATATGTGAACCACTACTGCCATGTAAATACCTGCATTGCTATGACATTTGCATTAAGCTACCAAAATTAATTTTAAAATAAGAATCAAAGGTCAGTAAGATTAAACATATTACATAGGAGTATTTCCGCAAGAATAAAATAGCAGAAATATGCTATAGTTATAGTAGTAGCAAAAGACAAGTCTTTAGTCTTTGGATCCCAGATTCATTATGCACAAATACTGAATTTTAAAACACTGAAAATGCTTTCTCATGGGGTAAAAAAATATTCTCTCAAAACCCCATAATGGATCTATGAATATGGCTGAGAAAGCTACATACTTCAGTATTTAATAAAGGCCTAGCAAACAGCAAATACTTCTAGGCTGATTATTAGCGACTTACTAGATGAGGAAGCTTCATGTTCACATCAAATTTGTTTTCTATTTGCAAAAGAAATTTTATGTTATACAAATGCAGCAAGACAACCTTTTACATTCCAAGTGTTTCCTTTATTTTGCTTTTTATTGTGACTAAGCAATCTGAAGTTTGTAAATGAGAATAGCAGCCCTTTAAACACATTTACCATTTATTGTGAGAAAATGCAAATAGTGACACCAGAGGAGGTTCCATCTTGAGCTGATTGCCCATATTTTCTGTCTGCAGGTTTGCAGGGGCAGGGGGAGGAGAAGGAAAGACACTACCAAGTATGCAAGTGTTCTGTTTTCTTCTTCATATATAATTATGCTTTGCCATTTCACAGAGGATAAAAAACACTCTGTTAGTGTAGAAGCATTAACTGTACAACAGTTCTGTGGATGATTTTATCAGCAGAGCTAAGACAGCAGGAGTCAGTATTTCACTAGTATATTTAAGCCTAGAAAAGAGACACAGAGTATTCTTTCCCAACAAAAGAGAAGAGGTGCAATAAATACTTGAAGACAAACTTTGTTGTGTATTTTGGGCTACTAAAATGATGGTACTGGCTCCATCTTCATCCATATATCCTCATGCAGTGGAGGAATGACATGGTACAAGAAAAAGCTGTGTCCAGATATTACATAGTACTTTTTCTTTGTTCAGACATCTCATGATGTTCTTGTGTTGAGAACACATTTGCCATCTCTCTTCTCTTCTATCTCAGTATAAATTGCTGGTAAAGCTGAGTGGATGCTTTTTACAAGTAGGTGAGATTGAACCCACTAAAATATTTAATAAAATAAACAGAAAAACATTAAGGGGAAGAAATATCTGCAAGGACTTCCAGAGACTTTCACAGACTGTGACATAACTCAGGACTCCCCAGAAGACATGCAGCAGCGGAATTTCTGTATTTAGAGCTCATGAGTAGACTAAGCTCCCTGTATGGTCATTTTGGGAGTGAACTAATAAATGGCATTGGTGAATGGCAGCAGAAACACTGCCCCAGTTTTGTACTGTTTGATTTCTTCAAGGGCATTTTCAAAAATAGCTTCCTTTGTTTGAATTTAAGAGAAAAGGAAATGTGGTTGTGCAGCAGTGTTTATTTCCATTCAAATTGTGTTCTGTGGTTCTTAGAGAATTTTTCCCCCATTTTTGATTTCATTAAGAGAAGTGTGTCCACTTCAATTCTCATAAAAATAAAGTTTCCACTAAGCATAAAAAGAAACTTAATCCCACCACAGACAACATAGTATGCACAGCAAATAGAATTTAGCTTTCTAGGAAAAAAAAATTAAATATAATTTAGAATTTTCCTCAAGTTTTTAAACCAAACTTTTTATTTGCCTACTAATGTGTAACTCACTAGAATAATAAGTAAAGCTATATGGCTCAGCTCTATACAAAATGACAGAGATCCAGGCAGATAGAAATAACAGGGAAACTGTCAGAAGCATAAAGAAGCCTGGGTTTCCCTGAGATATTGTAGTTTTCCACTGAAAGGTCTACCAGCCAACCAGATGGGAGGAAAGAAAAGAAACAGTGTTAGGAAAGATATTTCTGGCTACTTGAGGTGTCCTTCAGTGCCTACCCTAAGTTTAGAAAATAGTAACGTTTATCAATAATAGCTTGTAGTGATCTCTACATCACAGAAAACATCTTCCTTTAAATTCATTTTAAATTAAAGCCAGTTTGGAATTCACTATCTACTCTTGCTATTAAAATTTTCTAAAATATGTGATTTTATTTTGTAACATGAAATAGCATAACTCTGAGTCCAGGATGCAACTGGTATGAACAAATTTTCTCAGAGTTTCTGTGATGTATAATTATTACTGTTTGAGAAGTAAATCATAAAAACCTAGGACAAAATGACTGTACTCATGGGTATCCCATTACAGAAATTGTATGAAATTATTTGAATCTGCATGGAAGAAGACTACCAGTCTTATGGTAGCAAGCTTGGCAAATTGTTTAAACATAAAAATGTCTGAGTCCTAAAATTAAATTTGATACAGAAATATTATAGGAATGTCCTGCATAAAACAGAGATTTCAGTTTTCCTTGGTATTCCTCCTGACATGATAACATAGGCCCAGAGACCAAAAGAATTCTGCTGGAAAAGGAATATTCTTACTTGCCTTATCATCGCTATCCCTCATTCCTGTGAACACAAAAGCATGCCGAGAAAAAGGTTTTAATTCATACTGCATGGAAAAAATAATGATCTTATTTTTTTCTTCAAAACTGTAAGTGATATTAGAGCTGAATGATACCTATACAACATATGAAGCTTGGAACGCCAAAAAACTTAGAAAACCACAATGCCGTCAGCTCTTGCCTTACAAATTACACTTTCTTGTAGCATTGCAAACCTCAACAAGTTCCTGTTATCTCTTCCCCTGAAGGTATAAGCAGTTTTGCATGAGATTTATTTTGCTGAGGTCCACAGATCCAACCTGCTTTCAAACTACCGGGTGCTTTCTCTCACTGGACCTCTGAGCTTTCTGGAGCAGGACACTGAAAACCCCTCAGTTCTGGAGTGGTTGTAGCTAGAATTTTTTCTCTCTGTGATGTCTCCAAAAAGGTTATTAAACAGTTAAAAAAAAAAAAAGAAAAGAAACCCACAAAAAAAACCCCAAAAAAACCAACAACAACAAGCCTAGTAGTGTTGAACAAAGCCTGGAAATTATATTCTCAAGGAAAACTGGCTCAGAAAAAGGTAGGTAAGACTTGTATGCAACTCTTCTCCTCCCTGTGTGTTCAAAGGTGAGTTGTTGCTTCCAGGCATCTCAGCAATTTCTTGAGTTGCAGTGAACTGCAGCATCCTCTGGCCCCCAGGAAGACCTGAGTCACTGCTGAAAGCTTTCTCTCTGCTCCTGACTGCACTGTTTGTTGAAGCATGAGCTGTGGACTCCCAGCTCAGTACAGCGACTCTTGCCTCTATCACCTTTCCATCTCAAGTCATCTCCTCCTCAGGGCACAGCACCTAAAGGGAAGAGTAGTGAAGGCCACCTCCTGTGGCCACCTCCTGTGGCCACCTCCTGTGGCCTTCACAGGTCTTGATGCCCAAAAAACCCCAAAACAGAAGTTCCGAAAAGTAAAAGAGACGCAAATCCTATCATAAATCTTTACAAAAACACCCAGGAAGCTCCTCTATATATACAGGTGTAAAGTACAATATTGAGCTGCAATGCAAATTCCTGCCCAGAAGTAAGGCAGGTCTCTTCTTGCAATACCATTATCCTGCCCAAATACCTCCTTAGCCCTTCTCTTAGGTCATGCCCAGACCTACAAACTGTGCCAAGCTGTCCCACAGAAGGAAACAGGGCAGCCCCAGGAGGTGCCCAAATCTGTTGGCCACAACTCTGCTGAAAGGACTGGCAATGTCTCAGGCTTCTGGTAAACAGTTGGACTGAAATAAGGGGAGCAGCTTTCTACCTGCAGGCCACTCAGAAAAGCTACAGGAAAAGAAAAAGTTAAATTTTTAGGAAGCAATTTGTAGATCTGATCTTCACTGTTGTTCTCTGCCTGGATGGAGAATCCTTTTTTGGAGTCACTTAGAAAAAAAGATCGTTGCAAGTGTAAAACTTCATGTCAGAGTTATTGTAGCAAATTACAACCTCCCCATTTCTTTCCTCACTTTTCATTTGAGGCTTTATTGATTTTTTTCTTCTGTTTCTGATGTTTCAGAATGTTCAGCATCTACTAGTATCTCCTTAGCCAGCCCTCAGTCTCAAAGTACTTGAGTTATTTTTTGAGATATTTAACTCTTTTTCAGATATGACATAAATAGTTCTCCTGGGCCTAAATTAATAATCTGAGTAACTTTATTAAAGTCAGTGTCATTATTCAAACAAAGTCTTGTCAAATGTATTTTTCTTCTATTTCCATTTAAAGGGAAGTTCAGTATTCATCTGTTAGTGCCATCTGTCCTTGGGACTCAATGAATTTAATTTTTCTAATGTCATACCCTGTGATGCAATTATTTGATGTATATGGTTCCTTGATCATCTTGATTTCAGCATTTTCTGTTCTGCAATTTTCTCCATATGAATGCAAGTGTTTAATTTGCCAAGTAAGCTATTTCTCTAAGACTCTTTTTTCATCACTGCTCTCTAGTCTCCCGTTTTTCTTTTGTTGTCTCCATTCTCTTTTCTTCCTTTCAAAAGCAGGCATCTAAAAATAAATGTAACTAGTTACCTTTTCTTATTTGATAACAGACACCTGTAGTTAAGAGACAGTAGGTTACATTTGTCTTTTAATTTGCATTAAATTTATTTAAGAAGACTTTGTGTCTTATCAACTTGCTCTAAAATGACTGTACTTAAAATATCTGTGAATTAACTCTTTATAAAACAAAGGATACATATTGGAGCATTGAACCACAAGTCTTGTGTCACTGAAGGAAGAGGGTGATTTCTGACTGGTTTTTAAGAAAAACTACCCTAAGAGACAAAGGAGAGTTAATTCTTCAGGCATTAGGGAATAATTTAAACAAGTAACACTTGTATAAACAAGAGGTAGGGAAAGGTCTCTAATAATGGTCGTGATTACAAGTATATATGCACTTCATTGTTTATTTTTAGCCTGATCCTTCCTGAAAAGACAGTGTTCTTCTAGATGTGCTAGATTGGACAAGAGGGAATGGTTTTAAACAGAAAGAGTGCAGATCAAGATTAGATACTAGGTAAAAATTCTTTACTGTGAGGGTGGCAAGACGCTGGAACAGGTTGCCCAGAAAATTTGTGGATGTCCCATTCCTGGAAGCATTCAAGAAAAGGCTGGATAGTGCTTTGAGCAACCAGATCTGGTGGAAAGTGTCCCTGCCCATGGCAGGAAGCTGGAGCTAGATGATCTTTAAGGTCCCTCCCAATCCAACCATTCTATGATTCTATAATACTCTTCACTTGGTTTTTTTCCTTATAGCATCAAACACTAGAACTGTAAAACCCAAGCAAATGTCAATAAAAAACCTGTAGTAACCTTTCTCGGGAATGTTGTACTGCTGTGCACTAAAGACCCATTATGTCAAAGTCTTCCTTTTGCTTCACACACGACCCAGTTTTATGATCTGAATCTACAAATGGTTTCCAGTACAGGTATATGAAGATCTGCACAAGTACATAAGGAATGATTTCTATGCACTGTGCATCCTCTGAGACACAGGCTAAAAGATGGGTTTCCCCAATAGAAATCTCCATTTGTAGTAATGACTGGTCCAATGACATTTAAATCTTTTCAATGTTTTGACAGAGAACTGAATGTTTCTTTTGTGGCTGCAGTTGGGAAGGAACACAAAGGAAGCCTGTAGGAAACTGAGCTTGAATTGTTATTTGCCACAAGTCAGGAGGAAGTTGACCTATAAAGCTATTTAGTCTTTTTCAGCACCCTAGATATTGAGTTGTTTGAATTATATCTGTATGGTGTTTAAAACTGCTTGGCAGGAAGAAATTAGTCTTCTCAGATGACAGTGCTTTATGATTTAAGCTAAACACTCTTGCAGAAGAATCAACAAGGAAAATGAAGAAAAAGGAACTGTGCAAAAAAAACTTTTCAGTAAAGTTGGTAATTTATCCACTGATTAGTAATCCTCCATTGAAACTGAAAGCTTAAGAAAACAAGACTTGTTTGGAAAGATTTTTCCAGTTTTCTCCTTCCTGTGGTAGCTTCTGTCAGTTTTTAGCTGCTGCCTGTGCAACTTTCCTGGATATACTGTCTGAAAAATAGAAAGCTAAAGATGCTGCATTGGGGAAATTAAAAATGAACGAGTGTTTATACTCCTGAAACCACCAGCATTTTGAACATCTACTACTTAAATAGTGACATGATTCAAAAGTTTGTATTGGTATTTTGCATCAAGGGAGCATCATGAGGTACAAAACCATAATAATCTGCAAAGGCAAATGCAACAATTATATATATATAATTTTTTTTTCCGAATTCTTTGTATTTAATGGCAGATGGTGGTGTTTATATTGATGGATATATCAAATTCATCACAATCAGAAAAAGAAATATAAACTCATGTGTCCCTTGTGTAGCTTTATGTCTTTATTACCATTTTTTAGTATTTTCATGGCAGTCTGTACTGCTAAAATTGCATTAATGATATTGTTATATGCATACATAGTTACATATAGAATATCGCACTAAGCAGATGAGCTTGTAAATGCAAGATAATCACCTTGAACACATAGAATTGCTATTTTCAATTGTGATGCCTTTATTTTAAATATAGATATTTAAATTCATTGAAATTTATCAGAACAGTCATCATTGTCCTACTGAATTATTTCTTCTTACCATCTAAATTTTAAAACCAAACCCAATTATTGTAAATGTTACAAGATGTTTCTCCTAATAGGCAAGGCATTTAGAATTTAGATGGCCTTTTATGACTGTTCCTTTTTCTCTGCCATCCATTCAGCCTCCATTTTATTGACATATAGTGAAATTGTGTATAGTAACACCCTCTACTTTCCTTTCATGCAGAAATTTTAGTCTGTTAATTTGGCTAACACTAATAATACTCTGAGAGAATGTAAACTTATGAGAATGTCGATCAGTGCATTAGTTTGGGTTGGTCAGTGGAACATTTTGATTGCAGAAACAGTGGAGAATATGTAAGTACTTTGCTGATACATGGAACTAACTTCTTCAGGTCTATGGAACTGGATTTACCTTGTCTTTTTAGTAGACTGATGATATGTAGTATTTCATCATTAACAAGAATATATTTCTAAACAGCTCTTGAGATTCTGGTATATCATTGACATGGAAAGGAGGATTCAGAGCTCAAAACAGAAGACTCGAAGGAAAGTCTCACTGCTGAGGAAATTTTGCTTCCTGAGTATTCAGTAAAAAGTCCCTGAAGAGATGAGGCTCTGCTTAGAACATGACTAGCAATTGCCTTTAATTTTTTTCTTTGATTTATGAACCTCTTCTGCCCTGGAGAACCAAGGACAGATGTTGGTGCTGGGTACCTCCATTGCATCTCATGCACACATTGTTGTAATGGTGCCTTTGTAAAGAAGACGAATATCTGGCAACTTAGAAAGGACAGAGAAAACTTTGATGCAGTAGGTAACCATTTAACTTGAAAATACTCCCCAGCCTCCAATCTTGGAAGTAAGCACCAGACACATCCTGATTAAATTTTGGAATGAGACCCAGGAGGGCATTCTCCCTCCTCTGAGGTCCATTCGCCTTTTCTCTGCTTTTTCCATTGCCCTGTTTTCTTTTGCATGGAAACACAAGTATCCAGCAGCAAGTGTCCTCTGACAGGTCTCCTATCATGAACAAGGGCATGGAACAAGAAGTGCAGGGAACAACACAAAACTATCCTGACTGACAGTTTGGATGCAGCACCTCTCTCAGCTACCAGTTTAGGAGCCAGGATCATTTATCCAGAGCCTTTCTGCAACACAGATATGGTTGTGAACTTTTACAAGCGGTGATTAATAGATTATTGAATAACTCTGATTTGAATCAGGAAAAACCCTTATATGGAGTACTTTCAGACGTCTGCTTATCATGTGTACATCACTGATCAATTCCTCGATTGTGGCTGAAGATTTGATTAATGCTTTGTAAATGTGAGAAAATGGATGAGGGCAGAAAGGGTCCCTTTGGAGAGGTTTGGGGTGGTTTTTGCACACCCATGCATTGCTGATTCCTTATGTACTATGAAACTTACATAGGAATTATATGAAATTTATCTTTATTGCCTCCTGCAGTTTTTGCTCGTTTTTGTAAATACCTCTATCTACAGTTGTATTTTAGCAAGAACTGTCTAATAAATGAAGCCAATATTCAGAGCAACTACTGCAGTTACCTCAAAAAACATGGAAAAGCATCTCTAGAAACCATATAACACAACATTAGAGATACTCAGGCAGGACTACAGCAATGGAAATGAAATGTTTTTGGTTCCAAACATAGTCATATGGCTGTTCTCCAGTTTCAAAACCAATCCAATGTGTCCCCTTAGAGAGCAGTGGAATCATCTGGGAATTACTCAGACAGTGAAACAGAGAGTACTGAGGAACAAAGTGTTCCTGTGTTTGCTTTACACTTCAGAAATGCCTATCACTGACAACAGCAGTACCCAGGGAGTAGGAAAGAGAGTGAAATATCGCTTTCTGTAGGCATTAGAAAAGTAAAGTTTAATTTTTCTTATACTGACAGGCTGAAAGTTTGTACCATTTCAGTTAAAAATATGGAATAATGTGCCCTTAATGGTTCATAGCAAGACTGTAATTCCATCAAAGTCTTATGTATAAACTGTAACATTTGAGTAAAACTTGGTTAATATTACTGTGATTCCAAAAGTAGCAACTTCAACACACATTTTCATTACACACCATTTTTTTGGTCAGGTGGATCTAGCAAAAGCAGAAATGTTGAACACCCTCCTGAAATTAATATGGCGTTATGTAAATGTTCCTTTATTGAAGCTAATTCAGCAAATACACACTTTTCTGCCAGAAACATTACTCACCTCATAGGAGATATTCTCCTCCTGTCACGAACACTTAGTATTCTGCTGCTGCTGCTCACTGAGACTTCATAAATGAGATTTATTTCCTTTATGTCCTTGGGAAAACTTAACTGAAAGACAACCAGACTTCTTATTTGACCTGGCTAGGCTTTATTTTTCATTATTTCTGATATATTTATTTACAGCCATTGACTAAGAGTAACATTTTGGAGCCTGGAGAATCTAATAGGTTTTTGCTAATAGAAATATCCACCTTCATTTCCTCTTGCACAAACAAAGGTGATCCATTGGTGAGTTTGACACATTACTCATTTAAAAAGAAATTACAGCTATTCACACTAGTTAGGTCAGACTCTCTACAAAGAGCTCTCTCTTGATTATAACACTTATAAATGATGCAAGAGGTTCAACAAGTAGAATTTTTAAACTAATGTAATTTCAGTTAAATATTCCGTTTTATCTTGGAATCATGTAAATGCTTATAAACTTTCAAGAAAATGTAGCTACAATAAACCTGAATCAAATAGATGCTATGAAAATTTTGAAAGAAGGATTTTATTTGGTCTCAGATTGAACTAATCTCAGGTATTCCTATACCTAATGTCCAGGTAACAGCAGAACAGATTTAAACTGAAATGATAATCAACCTGAGGGAACTTTTTGTAGCAAAAATTTTCAGAAATGCTTGAAAATGTCTGAAGTTCTGCCACAATTACGATAAACCATAATTTTTTGCTTTCAGAAGGAACGATAGGATTCCTACAGCTGTTGAGCACAGCTAAGGACTTGTGCAATTTTCAATGTATGAACTGTAGTACTTTCTGTAAAGCCATTCAGTGTACCTAAATCCAGCTGTGGTGGATTAACCCTAGCTGAACACCAGGTGCCCACCAAAGCTGCTCTATCACCCCTTTTCTCAGCTGGACAGGGAAAAGAAAACAGAATGAAAGCCTTGTGGGTCAAAATCAGGACAGGGAGAGATCACTCACCAATTACCATCATGGATAAAACAGACTTGACACTTAGAAATTAGTTTGATTTATTGCCAATCAAATTAGAGTAGGGTAATGAGAAACAAAACCAAATCTTAAAACACGTTCTGCCCACCCCTACCATCTTCCCAGGCTTAACTTCACTCCTGATTCTTTCCTACCTCCTCTCCTGGGGTTGCAGGAGGATGGGGAATGAAGGTTGGGGTCAGTTAATCACACAGTTAGTTTCTGCTACTTCTCTCTTCCTCAGGGAAGGACTCCTCACACTCTTCGCTTGCTCCAGCATGAGGTCCCTCCCACAGGTGAAAAATCTCCACGATCCTCGCAAATGTAAGTCCTTCCCACAGGAAGTTCCTCACTAACTCCATGTAGTTCTAGTCCAAGATGGGTCCTTCCATGAGGTGCAGTCCTTCAGGAAAAAGCTGCTCCACAGTCAATCCCCCATGGGGTCACAAGTCCTACCAGCAAAGCTACTCCAGCACGGGCTCTCTCCATGAGTCCACAGGTGCTGCCAGAAGTCTGCTCTGCCAAAAGCTGGCCAGGGAAATCCAATGCATAGTGCAGTGTTGAACTCAACTCTGAATCCTGTAAAACACTCTCAACCTAATCAGAATAAAACCAGGCTACTGACTTCACTGCCACTAGTCCTACTCAAAAACAAAGTGTGACTCTAAATCATTACCGTTAATGTCCCCTCTCCAGATATTTCATGTCTACACTAATACAAAATATAATTAGCTTCATTGCTTTCTTCACTGATGTATTCCTACTTCTCTATTAGAACCTCAGGCTGATATATTATGCTAATCAACTTACATGCAATTGTTTTCTTAGCCTGGAATCACAAAAGCACAGGATATGAAGAGAATACTAAGATAATTCTTGATAGATAGAATTCCACCCTGTCTTATGCATGAATAAAATGCTAAGTATCTGCTGAGCATCCAGGTCAATCACTCAATTGAGGCATAGCTCAAAGAGGCAGGTTACTTACTTTTATATTTTTTACCTTTTGTGTTATGCTGCCTTTTCTTTCTCTAATACAGGTTTTTACTCGCTTTGGTATTTCACCTTTTTTCGCAGATTTATAAGCAAGTTTGTATTTTGCTGATAGAATATTCTGCTTTGCTAGTTAATTTTCCTTTATCAATTGTTGTTGTTACAGACATACTTTGTTTGTTTTAGTTTTTGTTTTATTAAAAACATAAAGCCTACCATGCTGGCTTCTTCTTCAATTTCTATTTTATTCCACCAGTTTCTGAATAAACTACTCTCATATTGAAATATTTTTCTCCCAGTTTATCCTCTTTACTTCTGAGAAATATGAGAAATTCTGTATCTATGAAAACTCAGTTTGTCTGTTTTTTCCTTTCTTTCAGCCTATCCTAGTGCCAACTCATACTGTAAGTTCTCATGAGGGGTTCCATTTTCTGTGACTTAGGATTTACTTGCCAGACTATAATGGTGCTCCATTTAGCAAGGGTTTTCAGTATTGTATTAGTATGTCATCTACACAAAGTAGTTGCCTAAAAGAAATCAAAATCTTGTTTTCTTACATGCTAATTTTCTACTACCCTCTATAGAAATTGTGAGTATTGTGGTAGCCATGAAAATCCTGTAGAACTCCATCATAACCTGGTTTTCATTCAGTCTATCGGGAATTTGTCCTTTCTGACTTTAGTTGTCTGCAGTGTAGTCATCCTGATCTGAGCTAGTCATCTGAATATCTTTAGTTCATTGGGGAAAACTGCCAAACCTAAGGCCAAGTTCACCTCTGCATGTCATCTGCAATAGCATGACATGAACTTCAGGTTTGAAGTATCTTTGTTGTGACCATTCAGGGGACCCCCTAGTCTACCTTCTAGATGTCTACATTGTGCCTACAGAATTTCTTCTTCTTTCTCATGTCTGAGGTATTCCACTGCTATTCTTTTCATCTAGTTGAGCCATGCAGTAGACTGCAAAAATGTTTTGTTTCTTCTCACAGTGTTGAAATTACTGAAATTGTGTCAATGACACATGGCACCATTTCAGTGGCATCTGTCCCTCTGTACATGAGACAGTTCTAGTCTTCTCCAAATTGCTCCCTCCTGCAGAATCCACACGGACCCTCAGTGTGTCTGGGGGAAGAATGCATGCAACATGATAAGGTTTTCTACATCTCCACTCTATTCTAGCCTCTCACTGCCTCTGCCCATTCTGGGAAGTAATCAAGTCCACAATAACAGTGGTAGCCTACTGAGGGATATGTAAAACAAGCCATTATACTTTTCTCATTTACAACTAAGTGAACTTGCTAAACTAATTTCCATCTTGACTTTATTTTGGACAGAAAAGCAAGGATGGGTGAGATGTTTTAATTAGCAGGCCCACTGTGGATGCTGCAGTTCCAGGTAACAGATGTACCTTCAGCTGATCAATATGCTGCTCTGTAGTTTCCTTTACATGAGCATTCCAGCCTTTAGCTCCAATATAGACTGTCATCTTGAATGAACAGTTCAAATGATTCTCCAGGGATTGCTTTCAGAGGCACAATAGAATAGAGAACAGCACAAAACACTGGCCTTTTGAGATGCTATACTCTCTTTTTATATAGCACATTCTATGAGGTCCAATCATTATCTTCGAGGACCATCTATCTGGGAATATATTCCATAGGATTGATCTGTGGAGGACATATAGCTAGTGGGTTAATTAAACAGTTAGATCATGTACTAATTAAAGCAACTTGGAAGTGCTGACCTACTACTAGAAAACAAAACAAACAAACAAACAAACAAACAAACAAACAAACAAACAAACAAAAAAACAACAAACAAAAAAACCCCAAAAACCCCCAAACAAATAATAATAAAAAAAAGTTGAAGGCAGAGATTTAACATCAGACCTGCTGAAAGCCTCTGACATAGAAGAAGATCATAAAGAATGACTTCATTTGATATTTTATGATCTACTGTGGTTGGAAAAGTAAATAGTTAAATAGTCTAGGAAGACTCTCAGGCTGCAACAAAGGGAAAAATTAATAGCACTTTTATACTTAAGTAGAGGGGAAAACTGAAATCAATTGATAGATATTATGGCTTTGAAAGCTAAGCATAATGAAATACATTTTGAAAACCAGCTGTTATATACAAGTGTAAAAATAAGAGACGAAAAATGCCTACAATGTGCAGGAAGTTTGAGAATTCTTTGAAGCTTACAATGGACCTTTTATGACGGAGGAATAAAGCTAGCAACTGCCTGCTATCTTGTAAACTTAGCCCAAATAGAATAAACATCCAAAATGAAAAGGAACCTATCAGATTCTTCTCCTACAGAAAGTGTTTTCATTTTCAGTAGATCATTCTAGAGCAGGGATCACACTCATCTGTAGGGAACAGGGACTATGCTTGTGTTGCCTTATTTGGATGCAGAAGTTGTGGGTAATACTTATAGTAAAACACTATTTTGATTGTACTTGAACCATTCATAGACCCTTACAGTTTGTGTTGACAGTTATTGTCATGTAAAGTACACACTAAATAATCTGTAATTTGTAATTAACCTTTTCTTTCAAATTATAGTACTGCTTTGAAAAAATCATATCTAGAGGGCACAAATAACATTTCAGCCATGAACTCTATGTGCCGCATGCTGGACAGCTTTCTACACAACATTGACTTCCAGTTGCAAAACAAAAACGCTGGATGGAGAATGAGAATCGTGAACAGGACCAGTGTGGTGCCTTCTGAGAAAGTGGCAGCAGGGAGTACAGCTTGACAGGTCACATTTTAGAACCAGTTCAATGGCCAGGAACCACAAGATTTTTCATATTATCTAAACCAGGCAAAAATGTCTCCAGCATAGTCCTGGAATAATCATGAGCTTAGATTTTCATATGCTGAAATCTGTTTTTCCTTCCAGACATTCCTGTTGCCAGCTGGTAAACCTGACCTGTAAAAAACCACCATTTCTGATCCTGAAGGTATGCATAGTACATGCAATACTTTTTCCATTTCCAGAATTTTACCCAGAAAAGCAAACATTCTTTCAAAGTTAAGCATTAGATTTCCCATTATTGTGTGGGCTGCTTTGCAATTCATGCTATATTAGTCTTTGTGAGATCATTAAGACTTTCATTAGTTAGAGAATGGTTAATGGAAAGCAGTAATTATATTAATGGTAAAACAGAGGAAGATTTTTTTTATCAAAACAGCAATTTCAAGCTCCAGCATGTTTCAGCTCATTAGGTGAGAACATACTTTAACTACCATGTCACCTGCTAGAGACGAGTATTTTAAGGAATGACCACCTTATACATTTCCTTCTACCCCAAGTAACTAGCTGCTCAAAACGAAACGGAGTTTTTAATTCTTTCAAGTTTTAGAGTGCCTGTTTTCTCACCCAGGAATATAGTACTATAATATATGGACTAATTTGAGACCTATTGCTTTATAAAATATTTTTTGATAAGAAGAGTAGAGAAAGGCAGAAACTTCTTAGAAGTGCATGGGAATAGGACAACTGACACACGTTAGAGTATGGGAAATTCTAATCAAATATTAGGAGGTTTCCTTGTTCGTTTCATTTTTAATATGAATGTGGGATAGCCTTGATTTAATAAGACCTGTTTCGAGCAGGGTATTCAACTGAATGAACAGTGGAAAACTAACCTAAATTATGTTTCTGTAGTTCTAGCTCTGATTCAGGAAAAATTTAATCCTATACTTCCATCTGTCTCTTAAGATAAGATCTTTATCTTGAGATAAATATTGGCTGTTATTCAGGGCAGACTGAAATCAGTGAGAGGATGGGCATATATTTAAGTAGTGTTCTGAATAGGGATAAGTTCCTTCATCAAGGCCCAGATACACAGGAAATTAAACTATATTGTGATAATTTTGTTTTATAAAGAATGAAAAGTCAACACAAGTTCTGATTCTCTCTGTTTATTTTTGCACACTTGTACAAAAAAAGCACAAATAAAATTCCTTCATGGGGATCATCATGAAGCCTTACAGTTGAAACAGTAAGAAGGACACAAGTATATTGCTTAATATTCCCATATGGCTGCATTTCTTTCTTTCTCTTACTTATTTTTATTGTTGTTGCTACTATTCAGATGTAACATCAAAATACCTAATTAACCTTTTGCATAATTAATAATTTTCTATTATGTGACAACATCCTTGATGTCTTTCAGGCTTGCTTTTGTTTTTTGCCTTTAAATTATTAAAATTGTTGTTCAGTTTCCTTATTCCTCTACATTGCCTCTCACTGCTGATGGAGACAACCCAACAGAAAAATGTTTAATTTCATAAATGTGAAAATTTCTACATTCTAACAGAATAATAGAGTTTGTTTTAGAGAAAAAGCACACCAACGTATTTGCTTCATTGACCTATTGAAATACACTTTTTCCAGTTTTCCAGTTTCTGTGTATGTGTGTAGAGTGAAATAGGCAGTGGTGGAAACAAGAATAGAGAGTCCTAGTATAAGACACATAAATTTTATGGTTTTCGTATCTTTTTTTTTTAACTACCTTTTTTTCTTCTGTAATATTTCTGTTACAGATGGTAAATGAACCCAAATATGGAACTGTCCTTTATGACAGTAAATATCTGCCTGTGGACCTTTCATATGTTCAAATTATATCAAATTATATCAAAATTACTAAGGAAAAGCAAGTACAAGTTATACTCACAGAGACTCAGTACCAATCTCTCTGTTTACTGTTGTCCTGAGATGGGGAGTGTGAGTGACCAGAGAGGGGATGTAAATACAACCCAGAGGGGAGCGTCTTCACCTCCCAGGACCAGGAACCCTGGGGCAAAACCAGATATGGAAGATTCTAACATCATCTAGGAGACAGCAGGATGGCAAAGAAACTATGAAGTCACATCATCTGCTTCCTAGATCTAGCCAGACTCAGCCTCAAAGTCACAGCAGCACCAAGGCAGAGGGGTCATGCACAGATTCCTCTGATTTTCCTGATAAAGTGAGCAGCTAAAGCAGCCATGCAGGAGGGATAGTGGGGGAGGCAGGGGATGACTAATATCAGTGTTCAACAGCCCTGAGGAGAGTACTGTAGAATTATATACTTCTATTTGAAGGGAGTTTGCTCCTGCACTGATTTCCTGTTTGTTTATTACTGAGTCATCAGCACATTTTCAAATATTTTTAAATGTGGAAATTCCTCAGCAAGTTTCCAAATGACTCCAAGCTGAGACATGCAGTTGACACAACAGAAGAAAGGGAAGCCATCCAGGGATTTTCTGTGGAAATGAGAAGTGCAATTTGCAGTTGTTTAATGTTCTACACAATTTTATGCATTGTTATTCAACAGAACAGACTAATTGCAAATTATAATTCTAAATGGCATAATGGAATCTTGCAAATAGTGCTATGTTGTGCCCACATAGCATTACCTTTAGTGCATCTATCAATTTAAAAACTTTTGTCTGTAGCTTTTCTATTTTCCCTAATAGAAATTGGTTACTGTGATTTTCTGAGCTTTGATGAACACACAGTATCATTAAAATCAGCCTCAAAGTAATCTGTGGGGGGGTTTTGTAAGATCAATACATCATTTCTAGAGATAAGTTAAATCAATTGTATTTGCCTAGTAAGATAAAAAATTAGAGTATCTGAGTAGGTGTTTGTATGTTTTATTTTAAGCAGTTTGCATCTGGTCCTAAATTTCAGATTTAAAATTCCTTTTGATGCTGTAGGACCGTAGAACTCTTGACTAGTGTATTTATGCATTTGAAGCCTGCGTTACAATCCAAATTCATCAAAATGTCAATCACTTATTGCAACAGTCTGCTCTTTTTTAATCAGTTTTCTGTATTATTAGCTTGTAGATGCAATCACATTTGGTGCTGCTGGAGGTATGTATGTGATCTACCTTCATCTCCTGTAGATCTGACAGTTTCATGGGCATTGATAAAAAGCAGATGTAAAATTTTACTCTGATCTGTTGGCAAATCTGCACTGGCAAGCTCTGACACTCCTGGCAGTGTCTGACATTCTTGTGCAGGAAAAAATAACAGCTGCTTATCAATGATGTGTTAGAGATGGGCACAAACCAACCGGTGTCCACATTCACATAAGAAAGGAGAAAACATTCATTGCCAAAGGCATCCCTTGTCTCCTACTATGTATATGGCCTACCTCTGTACCTTCTGAGGTAACTGCTTGTTTTCAGACTCAAGGTCATAGGGTTGAGTGCCCAGTCAGCTACAACCACACTGTCATAGAGACGTAACTTGAATATGAGCTCGCCTGGTTTTCCGAACCTGGAGAGTCAGATGGCTCCCCTCAAAGCTGGAACTGAGTTGTTGCGAGGGATCAGCTGGGCTCAGCTAAAGTGGTGGTATCGTTGGCCTGGTTTTGTTGTCTCTGTGCTCTTTGATATGTGGCTATCTTACCAATTTCTAGATTCTGTAAACACAACAGCTGGATTTCATACCACATGTCATTCCTGTTTATGCCACTGCAACTTGGAAGATGAGAAATAAAAAATCTCCTATGGAATAAAAGCTTCCGTAAACAAATACTGCCAAACACACACCAAAATGCTATCACAGCAAGAGGAGTTTGAAATTCAAGACTGTGTCTGCTAAATTCTTGCTAATTAAATAGGGGGATAAAAACCTCTTGAAAATTAAAACTGGCCAGATGCACGAAAAAGGATGTATTTCTTAATTCCCACTTGTCAGATTTGAAGAAATGCTAATTTATTTGGGGTAAATACAGTCAGACTAGCTCCATTTTTCTTAGAGAATAGGTGACAAGCTAACCTCTTTGTCTCATCCTTCCAACACCAAGATGTAGAAATTCAGCCTATTGGTTACTGTGGTTCGGATACTGTACACAAACAGATGGGAGGAAAATAAAAGAAAGATGTACCATGTTTTGAAGGGATGTCTGCATGGAGTGGCACAGAGGGCGTGGCAGGGCATCAGGCTGTGGGGTAATGAACATTGCACAGTTCACTGCAGGGTGTACACCGGTTCAGTCAGATATCCTCAGGCAGGGTGCCCCAGCCTGCCTCCAGGGATGCAGGGAGGGTGAGGTCAAAGATCAGGTCTTCCATTTGGTTTTCCAGCTAGGTCACAGAGATGCGTACAAATATCAGACCTGTTTTAAAACACCTGAAATATTTTGCTACTCTTGCTGTAAACTGAATATTTAGTGTTATTTTCCATGTATAAAGTATAAAAAGAGTGAGAGACTCCACATAATAAGTAATGGAATACTTCAAGTAAAGTACTAATAAGTTAAATATTTTTTAAATGTCAGTGTTACACTCATCAGTTTCATTAACCCTCAGTCTTACCCTGCAAACTTGAAGAGAATAAATAAATTTATGCAGAACCGTGGGTCACAATGTAGCACAATCAATTATTCCTCTGACCATCTTCATCAGATGAAACTGGAGAAACTTCTGGTTTTAAGATTTTAAGATTCATCTCAGCATTTCAGTGGCGTCTTGTTTAGACTGTAATACCAATACAGTGGCACACTAGACATTTTCCAAGCAGAAGTCCATACTCCAGGGACATTTTTGTCGTAATATATTGGTTTAAAATCTTTCTGTTACAAACAAATTTGTAGTTACCCAGACTGTTGGGTTCTGTTTGTTTCTTGAGGGTGCATATTTGTTAAACATTTGAGACACTGCCATAGAGCACAAGTAAAATGCTCAGTGCCACTGTCACCATAGAGGTGTGCATCTCTCCAAAACGGTTAGACAGAGGACATAGTCTTGTAGAATTCTCCTGAAACAATCCAAATTTAGCAGAGATACAGAGGTGCCAAAAGTGCTGAGAGCTCACTAGGGAATAAAGATTTCCAGTATTTAGTTGTGAATTCCAGGTTAGAAAATAGCCTTCCAGTTTGTAGAGGCTTGCTTATATTTGTTAACGACTCTGTGCAAGTGTTTGTGTGTGGGTGTGTGTGTGAGAGTGTGTGAGAGAGCCCACAAGCATTAAAGCACTGAAAGGAACCATTTGTGATTAGGAAAAAAATTAGTGGTGAGAAATGCTATGCTCTGCTGCACATTTCAGATATGCCAGAGATTCAAAAAGGTCATTGCCAAGAGCCGTTTCCTCTGTTGCAGACACACAGCAAATGTGTGAAGTGGCCCTGAGGGCAAGGCTGATAAGACTTAGTACAAACATGTTTGATCTGCAGGGTTTTCTTTCTTTTTTTTCTTTTTTTGTTCAGTCCTGTAATAGAGCTGTTAGTCACAGCCATTTGCAGGCAAAACTGTATTTTTAAAGCAGAAAATATGAGATCTTAGAAATGAGAATAAGACCAATGGAGGAAAGTTGCTTAAGGAAATGGGTCTGCCGGCTTACACAGGGAAAAATCATACAATAAGTGCTGAAGCTGAGTATTTCTGCTTTCTCAGGGAAAGGCAAGGGCCAAGTTTTGAACATCTGCAGGCAAAGCTTTATCCTTAATCTTTCTGTTAGGTGTTAGCAGGATCACAGAAAACATTAGCAGCATTAATAAAGAGGACATACAGTGTAAAAGTGCCACACCATTTGATTACCATTTCAAACTTCCTTTAACTCCAGGTTCGCTGCACATTTCTTAGTTTGTCCTGCTAGTTTACACAGAGGGTCAAACAATGTTTCTGTGGTTCTAAGCACCAAATCTGCATTTCAAACATGAAAAGTTGCACTTGAAAGGAAAAACATAGCAAGACTTCCTAGCTGAACGAGATATAGATGTTGTGACATACTATGTCAAAGCCCTGTACTATCCAAAAGATTGATCCTCATTACAGTTTCACTCTCAGTATGTACATTTAAATTCTTTTGTTTCTTTTTTGTTGTTTTTTTTTTTTTTTTGGGGGGGGGGGGG
>VZRN01005851.1:345495-365047 GCA_013397935.1 Dasyornis broadbenti | reverse complement strand
AGTCAAGGCCTGTTTCTCCACTAGGACTCCCTCTGGACCACGGCCACTTTCAGGGTATCCACTTGCTTTGGGGCAAGTGGATCTCAGCATTTCCCGTGGGCCCCCATGGGCTGCAGGGGCACCCCCTGCTTCACCATGGGCCTCACCACGGCCTGCAGAGGCTGCAGAGCTCCAGCGCCTGGAGCTCCCCCTCCCCCTCCTTCTCCACTGGCCTTGGTCTCTCCATGTTGTTTTCCCTCACATACTCTCACCTACTCCTCCTCCTCTGGCTAAGGAAAAGCGCGTGCACCCATTGTTTTGATTTCTTCTTAAATATGTTTGTCACAGAGGCGTAACCAACATCTCTAATTGGCCCAGGCTTGGCCAGCAGCATGTCCATCACCTCAGAGCTGGACATGGTGAAGGCTTCGAGAAGCTTCACTGAGGAGCCATCTTTGTGGATCCCCCCCCACTAGAAAAACCTGGGCCAAGCTAAACCATGACACTGCACTTAATAGTCATGCAAAATAACCTGAAAATTAGATTACTCAGAAAAACTCCATTCCAGTACCTGCTTCAAAAAAGTGCCATACAAAATGAACGCATGCAAAACCAGCAATTTATAGGGTTTTAATTTAATGAGACTTAGAAGAGTACCTGTGTCTTATAGCATCTATATCATTAATTCTATTGTTCAAGCAGAAGACAAAGGTAGTGCTTAAAATTAGAATATAAATCTTGGTAAAAAACAAAGCATGGTCCAGTGTGTTTATTTCTTTAAACAGTGACCCCTCAAAGAGTACTGTAGACTTTCAGTCCAGACCAATGTAGGCAAAGTTAACTTTAGGCCCTTGGAGTATGATCATGAAATGATTGTTTAGAGCTAACGTGTTACTGAATTCTTCCTTTTTTTTCTTTAGTAAATATTTCATTTTGAGAACACTTTCCTTTTTGACAATATTTATCTTTCTAGCTCTCATAAGGGGAAAAATGAAGAATCTTCCCTACTTTTGGTAATGATAGATTTAAGAAGATTGGTGCTGCCAAGGATAGTTGTGGAATACAAAGCAAATAGCTTAATAGTTAAGACTGAGTTCTTTGTAAACAAACACCACAAGGGAACATGAGCATGTGAAAATGTGTATAAAGCAGAAACCACTTTAACTAACCATCAACCCAACTGAAAATGTGTCAGATGCCTGTGTCTATGTCTGTTCTTAAAGGTTTAGTTTTGAAGCACTCAGGACTTACTAGCAGCATGAGAAAGTTCTGTCTAAAGTTAATTTCCTTGACATTACGCAGACTGAGCACAGTTTTGCCTGTGGGGTGTGCAACTCCAAATGAGGTCAGCCAAAAATATGTAGTCTCACTACAAATCAAGACTGAATGCTAAAGTGTCTACTAGTAAATTTTGTCTTTTTCTGCATGGGTAAAGAAAGTAGAAAAGTACAGGAGCTCTTCATAGGTAGTACCTATCCAGAACAGATGAGTGCAGTCTCTACAATAAAAAACCAAAAGAATTTCAAATTTCTGACCATTTGAAAATTTACTCCTCTGAAGGGTAGGGAGTAACCCCAGATCCCTCTGAAAGTCCAGCTTTAAAATGGACTGACAGTTGCTGAGAGGAGGTGTAGCACTCCTCACCCTGAGCTGGACAGTGGCGCTGTCATCTCACAGCAAAATGAAAGATGAGGGATTTGAACTCTTCCTGCTCTATGCCCTGGCCCTCGTGAGTCTTCCAACAGTCCTGTCTGCCAGTGAAAACAGAGGCAGATAATGAGAAAGTGTCCATTTTCCACCTTAAGGTCTAGGGGTTTTAGCTTTCATGATACAAAACTACATGGATGGGTTAAGATAAATTTAAGGTAAATTCAGTTCCTAAAAGCTGATACTCCAGTGTTCCCAACGCTCATTTAAAGAGCTAAGCATTTCTTCCCTACAGTTCATTATAATGCCTGAGCACTCAGCACAAACAATTTTTCACTCATTTATAGATTTTATTGACATTAGTTTTATTTAATCCTCAATTTTAATTGAATTGTGCTTTTCAATTGCAAAGATAGACTATAGGAGAGAAGGAACAGAACACTAGAAAATCTTCAGGAGCCCTTTAATTTGGCAAATCAATGACCAGCATGTATTTTAAGACGTGTGGTTTTAAGTATTCAGGGCTGAAAATGTGGACCTATGATTTATGGCTCTCTCAGAAGAGGTATATCTGAAATTAGGGTAAATAATGTCCTGGGAAAAAAGTGAAATACTTTGTGACAGGACCTAAATTCAGCCAAAGCCTTGAGAGGAGTGTGTCTACTATTTTTCTTAAGGAGAATATGTCAAAAGGAACACAAGACAAAAAATCTTTCTAAGTACAGCAAGTTTCTGATCAATTGGCAGATCAAAATAAAATGCTTTGGGAACACATGCATCCCTCACAGCCAGAGTGACCTTGCAGGTTGCTCCAAACTTAATCTCTGTCCAGAAATTTCCAGCAGCTTTTGGGATTGCAGGAAATAACATCCCCACAGAGTCCATAGGAAGCATCTGTCTTTTCATCACCTTGGAATCTTGACTCTGAGTGCTCTCCACTCCCAACTGCAGTTTCCTTTCCACATCCTCTCTTGCTTCTTCCCACCCATCAACCTAGAGGTTAACACATACACACTTTGGCATGCTCTTTGCCATGGCTAATTCATCCACCTGCGGAGGAATTATTCTGTATATAAACCCAGTAATAGTGATTGCTTCTTCTGGAGAGAAGATTCCTAATAATGGCTCCTGATCATTACCCATGCGATTGGCTAGACAAATAAAGACATGCATAGGCATCATGGTATATTTAAAATTCCCTTAATTCAGTAATTTCATAGTTCAGTAATGATCTCACTGAGTTAAAATAAGCCAACAGTTCTATTTTATTTAATCCTCACAAGCTTTTGCTTGTATGTGCCAGTGAGATGTTTCTTTTCAGAAAGCCTAATGAACATTGCACAGTGATTGTGTGTATACAGGGTATGATACAGAGCAAAATTCTATCTTAATTAAGTGATTATTATTGTCTCAGAAGTTTCTGAAGGCAATAAATAGTAATGAGCATGCACAGCTGATAACAAATAGTTTAAATACTTGCTTGTTGCCTTTATGTAAGAGTTCACTGAGGGTAGCAGGGATTTTAAAACCGCTACAGTGGAACAGCCCAAAATGCTTCAAAGGAGGTGGCCTTCATGGCTTACAAGAGGCAGTTGACTCCTTTACATATTTCTAATATATGTGTATGTAATTTTAGGTCCTGTATGAATAACAAAGCTTTATCTGAATCTGAGAATGGGATTTTCTGTTCTTTTTTTTTTAATTCCCGTGCAGTGCTCTACAAGCAATTTTTTTTGATACTTCTAATAAATTTTGTGTTATTAAAGCCTGTGGAAAATCAACTTCTTTCAGTTAATTAATGTATAATAATTATTTTTAGCTCTAGCTGATGGTAGCAGCCTCTGACAAAGAATAGATGGTGGAGACTTTCAGATTTAGAGATTTCATTCAGGGTTGTATAGAATACTGAAGCCTGGAGTCTGGACTAGAAGTCTGAAGCAAAATTTAAATGATAGTGAGATTTGTTTTTAAAATACGCTTCATTATCTCTAATGTGGGTACCCGTAGCTTCTTACCTGAGAAGGCAAGTTGTGCCAAGAATAAAAGCAGTCATTTAATTAAAAATTTAGTTTGAAGCTAGCTTAAAATAAATTAGTTTTTCTCTTTTGCTATCAGTAAGTACTCTAATTCCAAATAACTTTAGAAAGACAACCCAGCACAATAGCAACTTATTGCTATTGAATAAATCATGAGGTCTGATTCTACATGTCTTGTTCTCGTAAAGTTGTCAGGAGTAGTTGTGTGAGTCCTAATAATTTGTGGGTGTTGTCTTCCTTATGTATGGGAGAAAAAAAATTCAAAACCTTTTTCTGGTAGCAGAAATGCATCATACCATTTTTGAGAAAAAAAAAATCATTTTATTAATCTTCAGATTTTCAAATTTCCATAAAATGATGAGCTATTTCTGGCTTCACATCCTGAACACAAGAAAGCCACTGATCAGGATGAACCCACTTACTTTCCTCTTAAATCAGATTTTTGTTGAAGTCGTAAGAGGACAAGGTACTTTAGAAATTTTAGACCTTTGGAAAAGTTTCCAAAAATAGAAGATTAAAGAAAGGGAAAGAAAGAAGGCTGAAACAAAGTTGTCTTCTCTTATTGAAGTGATTATAATTTTATTAATCATTTGAGTAGTCAATTGAAAAGGAAATGAGAGAAAGGATGAAAGAGAAGGTAAGTTATGTTTGTCTCGTCTAAACTATAATTTCTTGTCAAAACAAGACAGGCTAAGTAAAGATAGAAAGTATTAATATTAGAGCTGAAAATCCTAACTGGAGAAAACTTGAGGAGCATGAACTTTCACAAACAAAAAAAAAATTGTTTAATCTGAAATTTTACTAAAGTAAATGTTTTAGCTCCTTTTGGACATACAGAGATAGCATGAATTCTGTGTTATTTCATGTAATTTTTACATGAGAGCTCTCATACAAATTCAAGGAGTCCTAAAAAATCTGGCTTTAAAAAAATACCTCTCCCATTAATTATAGAAAAGATCATTTTTACAGCCATTATCAAAACCTGAGTTTAACCAAAATTATTCTTAGCATCTGCAGCCAGTTAAAAAATTCTCTGATCCCAAGTATTTGGCATCAAGTATAAAGCCTTTTTAATCCCCTTCAGTCTCTTCATAGATGAGAGCAAAGGCTGAGAATGTTACTTTCCACGGACACAGCACAGGTCTACATATCTTCAGAGGTTTTGGGGTACAGCTTCACTCTCTTTTTCAGAAGCAAAAGTAGCTTCAGATCTAAAACAAGTTAGCATGGACTAGTATCGGTCAAATTCATAATCATTTGAAGTTAAGTCCAAAAGGAATTTAAGGTAAATGATAATTTTGACATAGTCAGTTGAGAATTTGATCTCAGGATGCATGATTGAATTGCACATTCTGAAAATTACAGTATTCTAACAAGATACTACCATATTCAAAACAACTATGAATATTTCCAATAAAACAACTGTTTATCACCTAAAGAAACAGAACCAGGAGGCAACAACAGTAGTCTGTCTCACATAAACAAGTTAATGTAATTTGTACTTTGGATCTGGTTCAGACATGGTCCATGCCTACACTAACATCAAGCCAGATCCCGGAAACCAGCTGCTCTACTTCTGCCATGTTTGTAGTTCTTCAAGTCTTGAGTAAATGCTGATGTAGCCCTGAGGAGCTGCTTCACTGTTTAAGAACAGCTGATATGCTTTCATATTCACTGAGTTTAAACAATTTATGTTTTCTGATCTTAAAAAGAAAATTATGCAAATAACAATCATTATTGTTACTGTCCACAGTTAATCCCTTTTTGCTGGAGACAGCTGGTGTGCATAAACCAGAAATGTGGAAACTGGTTGTCTCCTTGGTTTGCTCCCTCTCAGGGTTGTTTCCCCCACTTTATTCCAATTCCATATGTAATTATTTTATAGGCAAGCAAGCCATTAATTTCCAGCAGCAATCTGTGAATTAGTAAAAAGGTTTGTATTTCTTTTGTCTCATTAAATAAATTATTTTCTTTTGTTGCACATTTGTAATTGAACTAACTTCTTTTCCTGCTCTTGAAATATTCCCAATACATCAATATTGCTGTCTTTTTAAAATTTATTTAACATTTATTGAAATAGGAACTATCATCTCATAAATATTTGTCTTTTTCAATTAACAGCCTTTCCACCTACAAGGTCTTTCAAGAGAAGCTGCTTTTTAGGTCTCTGTCCTTTGTCAAACTTGTAGAAATATTTTTTAAAATTCGAAGAACAATTTCTACCACAAATATATGCAGAGTATTTATCATTAATTTTGAAAATATGATCTCTCTGAATACTCAAACTATGCCAATGGGACTTTAGTTGAAAGTGAGTTCAAAGTATAAAAATAAAGTTTTCCCTTATGTTATAATTGTGGTGGAGCTGGGTTCTGGTGCTGTGCCCATAGGAATGCCCAGTGCACACTTAATTCCTTGAGGGGTTCAGGAATTCCCCAGTCAGTCATGTGCATAGGTGAGATAATAGATCAGCTTGAGGCAAAGGATCAACCTGAAAACTGACTGACCCTTCACGTTTAAGTATTTGATAGATGATTACAGCAGCCCTACAGCTGGTAGTTTTGAATGGTTGCAGCAATTGTCCCACAGAAACTTCCCCTGTGTCTAGCCCAATGTGTACTCCTAGATGTGCCAATTAACATCCATGGAGGTGTTGCCTTTTTCAGTCTAGAAATGAAACTTCAGATCATTTTAGTAGAGGAGGTAATACAAAAGTGGATTTTTAATGGAGCTCCAGAGGCAGTCATGGAAGAATATCCAGAAAATCTCACCCCCACAGGAGTAAATAGAGTTTTACAGGTTTAGCAAATAAGCATAGTTGATAAAAAAACACTAATTAGGAGGACAAATGGTGATGCAAGTCCCTTCTCCGGAGTCCCCACCCTTGGTACTAGCTGTACTTGTTTATGAAAATATGCCTCCAAGACCTTGGTTTCCAGGAAGAATCAAGATAGGATAGGGGTCTTCCACCTCCCCAGGCTTGAGTTCTGGAATGTGTTTGGCTTTTCTAGCTGGGGAAAAGGGTAGGGAACAGTACTGGAAAGGCTACAAACACACAAAAGAAAAAAAGGCAAAAAACATCCAGCATCAGTGGAGTGTTCCAAAGTGTCACTACTGCAGAAGTGTCAGGCCATGCATAAATAAGATATTTGTAAATGTCAACAGAAACTGCTCCATCAGAAATGGTCACAGTCCTTAGGAGGTGCTTTGTGTTCATTTAGGATAGCAAAGAGTGCCACATGGGGCGGTCCCTCAACATCGTGGTCAGCTGACTTGTAAGAACAGAACAAAATGGTAATTTCAGGAGTCTCTCCAGAATCAGTTGAATGCTGAACTGTGAGGATCCTTGCCTATCACCACTGGACAGACATCAGTCATTCTGATTTAGAGATTTGGTTCTCTCTGCATGGGTTATCCTATATTAAGATTCCAATAAATTATTATTTTTCCTTTTAAAATTATTTTTTCCCTTCCTTTGTCCAAATGTCTGTGCAACAAGGTCAGGTTTGGATGACAATAGAGTGTAGCAATAAATAAAATTGCATTTTCTACTTTTCCCAGGTCTTTTTTCAGTTCTCTTGCCTCCTAATGGCAGGTTTCTCTGCCAGGAGGCAGGTTTCTCCCATTTTCCAGTGAATCTTTTTAATTCCTCTCGCAAGTGGTTTCATGGAAGATATTATTTTCAGGCTGCAGCACAACATGCATGGGGTATGGAAATTGTTCTCAATAGCAATTGTTCTCAATAGCAATTAAATTCATTCTTAACTGATTTATGATGGATTTTCACTTCAGAAGGTTTTATCATTAGACTCCTCAGACTGGAGACGGTTGTTTGTGATGAAACACAATGTGATTGAATTGCACAATTGTGATGAAACAGCATGAGCTGATCCTCATGAGCAGTAGCAACACCGAGTAAACTCTTGGTTTCAGTGCATCAAGACAGTACCGAATTGCTTCAAATGCAGTTGGTTCCACACATTTGGCCTGTAGCAGAGCAAAATCCTCCCTCATAAATTTAACTAAGAGATAGACCTCATAAACAGGCATGGATTTCTAACACTGATTAGCTTCCTCTCTTGGACAGGTGAAGTGTTTAGTCCTATGTCATGTCTTACTGTCCCCACTGCCCAATTCCCCATTCTCTCTTGCTATCAGGCTGCCCCATCACCTCTTTAGAAATTTAATATGAACTCTGCTCTTTAGTATTTTCAACCTTACTCTGAGGCTTCCAAGATACTCTGAGGGTCTTGTTTCCCAAGCCTCAACATCAGCAGCACTGAGTTAGTACTTCTTACATTTAAGTGCTGGAGCATGTGGTAACCTGCATGTTTCAGGCCTCCTTAGATAAACTACTTCACTGGTTTTCTTTTCTTCAGTGACTAGTGGGACTCATATTTTATTCTGGTAAATAACATACATGGCAAGAAATCTACTTATTCCTCTTTAAGCTGTTAATTAGAAAGGAGGAAGTACTTCCAGGGAAAGTGAATGAAAGAGCGAGCCTTCACATATATAGTGAAAGCTTAGTGTTCAGGGCTTCCTTATCCTTGGGAAAAAGTCTCAAATGTTTTTTCAGAGGATTTGGTTCACTGTTGCTCCAAGTTCTTCTGATGATATGACCTATTTTTAACCAAAAGATGGACATTTTCTCTCTGAGTATTACCAAACATTTTCTCTTTTATATTTCTTATTTAAAGAGGGCTCACAGGTATGTAATATATTTTCAAGATTTTTCTTCTCCATTTTGGGTAGCTGTGAAGTGCACAACACCTTCAAACAGTTTTCTGGAAAAGCTGCCTATAATTTTCTAATTTTTTGTGACAAGTGTTTCTTACAATTGCCAAATTATTCTTGCTTTATCTCCACCACCAGTTCTTTTCACTAAACTTTGCAGGAGAGACCTGTGTCTCACTCTGTGAAAAGCATACCTTTGAGCAAAACATAGTGGAACCAACAGTAAGGGTATCACTTTCCCTCTGCTTATGTAAAAATACAATGGAAGCAAACCCCACAGAACCACTTCTACAGAGTTCTACAATGCTGTTGTGATATAAGAAGATATTTAAGTTAACTGCTTAGAAGCAGCTGAAGTTGGATATAAACTGCATATAAAATGGCTATTTTGTCTCCTTTTTGAGAATCCCTCTGATTGCTTTGCTGCTGTTGTGCATAGGTAGTCTGTTCCTACTCAGACCTTGGGCACCTAGCTCACTGCTTTCAATTGTAAAACTGATCTCCTTAGGTTCCTTATACAATCAACCATGATAGACAGGGCATCTAAGCCTATTCTAGACAAAGTCTGGCAAAAGGTCATTTTTTGAACAAAGTCCTTCCATCTAAGTTTTAAAGTATCTTTTCTTTTCCTATGTGGATTACTATTCAGTAAAGTGATGGAGAAATTATGATGCAAAACATCCCTCTGTGTTGAAAGAGGTTTCAGTTCTGTTGCACCTGATTTGGAATTGTCAGAAATGAAGAAATATGGGATTA
This sequence comes from Dasyornis broadbenti, assembly GCA_013397935.1. NCBI lineage: Eukaryota > Metazoa > Chordata > Aves > Passeriformes > Dasyornithidae > Dasyornis > Dasyornis broadbenti. Next base: position 355,892 of record VZRN01005851.1, on the reverse strand, counting down.
GCTTTGTGATCATATGTGAGCTGAATTGACTTTTAAGAGAAAGGAGAGTATTTTGCTTTTCTTGCGCTAATAATTCATGACTACAGCTTTCTCATGCAGATGTGCCTTGACTAAGCTAATGTTTTATTCTTCGCATTTTTCAGAAATGTGATTTTTTTATTGTTCTTTGGCTTTCGTTTTATACCTTAATAAGTGACTTCTACAAAACTGACTATTGAGTTCTTAAAGACAACTCAGATATTGCATGTTAAATTTGTGGAACTCTGTGTGGTTACTGTGGTAAAAAATTCTTGGGTAAAATTACCTCCATCAAAGGCAGAGGACTTTGTTGTCTCAAAAGTCATTTGATTTGCATGAAGAGTTCTCACCTAAACTCTGAGGAGAAACTGGTTGTGGGCTCTTGGTTGAGATTTCAGCGAGACCAGATTTCACTCCCATGTCTTCACAGTTTAAGAAAGTGGTAGATGCAAAAATTAACTGCCATAGATCCTGATACAAACTTGGCAAAAAAATCCCAGGAAACAAACCATAGAAGTTTTAGAAAAACAGCGAAATAATGCCTCAAATGAGAACCATGGACATCAGGTACATTGCTTATTTAACCATGGTTCCTGTGTCAGGGACCATGGATGGTTTCAATGGTCTTTCAGGCTGGAATTCAGAAGTTTGACATGAAAATTGCACTAATTTAAAATAATAAGTCCATAAAGAATTAGGAAATATGGACTAAGTTAGACATTTGTGTACATATTTTCAACTGTTAAAGGGCAATTACAAATAGAATTGATTTATATTATCATTGATAAATGATTTTTAAACTGTATACTGAGGGGAAACTTGAGTAAATTGGACAGCTATCATCTCATTTGGGCAAATTTAGACAGCTGTATGAAAATCACATTATTCAGTTCATCAAGGCAAGTGAGAGCATGACATTACTAGAAGTGACATCTTCTGTGAAGGTTGTAAAATATTTTTTGTCTTTAAAAGGCTATGTGGCATTTTCCACTGAAACAATACAGAAATCAGCTATTAAAACAAAATCGTTCCAATTATTTTTTTCTCCAGGCATTTCACAATTGTACTGCCTTCTTAGTATCTCTACTGTCTGACTCCTAGACTCAAGGAGTAGGCAGCAACTGCATTTTGCATAGCTCTGAGCTCATTACTGGTGCCTAGTGTACAGTAAAAAACGTGAATTAGTGACCATAATCAACCCATGATAAAACACTTTTTGTCTGTCTATTTACCAAAACCCTGTTTGGATACCAATAACCCACAGATCTACTTTTCTCCCCTCTGGTCTATGCTGAAGAAGTAATTTGTAAATCAGCTGTATAGAAAACTAGCAAACATCATTTTTTCTAGGGCAAAATGTGCTTTAGAATCCTCTTAGGGTGGGAGATGGCTTGGCAATGGGAAGCTATTTAAATTAGCTGCTCTTCTCACTTCCATTTATAACACCTGCAGTATTTGAAATTGGCACGTTGACTCCTCAGTGATGTATTTTCATAAAAATTGGTCATCCCTGCAGCATTTGTAAGCATACACACTCACAAATCCATGTATGGAGTTACAAGGGCTCAATAAACAAAATGCCCACTTCCACACTGCATTAATTCTAAGAGGGACAGGATAAGGCCTATATATAAAAAGATAAGAGTAATGACATATTCTGCCACTAAAAAAAATACAGATTAGCACACTATGTCAAATTGTGAATCCGAGGGACTGCTATTCTACTTGTTCATTTTACCTAATCTTCATCAAATATGGAACACCATTTAAATGCAGCAGATGAAACTCTTGAGTCCTAGACGCATCAATAAAAGCAACTCCCATTATAAAAGACTTCTAGCAAAATTCAGCACCTTTGCAACTAGATTGACTTTTTATTTTTGCTGAACTTTTATTTTTTCTGACTTTTTATTTTTGTCCTAAGTATGAGAACTGTACAAGAAGAAAGGGCGTATCTGTCCCTGGTAAATGTAAGGGCAAATCATATCCTCAAGAATAAATGTACCTTTAATACAAAGAAAATGTAGAGTTCAAAACCTGCTTTAATGCATAATTGCACCAAACTAATTTGTTTTTCCTGAAATTTTCTTTGTTACAGGGCCAGCCTCTTCAAGTGGGCTAGAGGTAAGGGCTCTATTATCATTATTACTATGATCATAATCATTATTTTAGTGGAAATAAGATTAAAACTTGAAGAAACCAGAGATTGTTACCATCAGGTAAGAGAACTAGAAAACATCTTGGGCCAACAGAGCTGATGTTAATTACTCTGACACATATAGTAGCTCTTCTAAATTGTGATCTTACAACTTAAGATCATTGCTACTTCTGGAGAGAGCACTGCAGATTTTACTGAAGTGTCTGGTGCATGTCTTAGTAATCGTGCATAACACTGGGAACATCTCTGGGCTTGTTGATTAATTTGATTTACTGAGGGGTCATTTAATTTGTTGATAGATCCCTCAGTCACTAGGGACTAGATAGATATGAAAGGAGAATGACATATGCATAGGCCTGCTTAATCAATCATTAAAACCTAAAGCAGAATTCCTCTGGTAGAAAAGAAGCTTAAACTGAGTTCAGATTCATGATTCTGAATCCAGTGGATCTGTGAGGACCATAATAGAAGCCAGGAAATTTCACCCTCACAGTTATTTACATATACCACCTTATCAGTAAAAAGAAGATAAATTTTGTATGTTTTCAGCTGGTTTAGTAGAAGCTGTTGAGAAAGTTGTCATTAACTGTGGTGCATAAAAGATAAACCACATGGGAAATCGTACGATCTCAAGTTTTATTTCAGTCTGAAGTTCAGCTCCAATTAAATAATATTTTAATGCTTACATTAGCATTATACTGAATATAAAATTACTCGGTGTAAAACTACCGTTATATCTCAAAAATAAAAACAATTTTAAAATCTACAATTTCGAAATGTGAGTTTATGTGTACACACAAAAATGTGCATGAAAGTGCATCATTTTTTGCAAAAATGTAGCAATTTGCTAGGAAAAAGAAAGCTGCCATGTAAGAATACAGTACGTTTAGAAATAATTTTCCCTGCAGAAATGCAAACACCATTACAGAGCATCTTTGATTATAAACTTTTCTAGCACAGGCGCTGGCAATGGCATCATTAATGGTACTTTGGTGGTTTGATTTCCAGAACCAGCCTGACAGAGTTCAAGAAGCCTTTGGACAATGCTCTCGGGAACATGGTGTGACTTGGGGATGGTTCAGTGCAGGGCTGGGAGCTGGAGTAGATGATCCGTGTGGGTGCCTTCCAACTCCACTTATTCCGGGATTCTGTGATATGAGACTGAAGAGGGGGAACTAGGAAATTAAATAGATTGCTCTATGAATTACCCATTTTATATGAAAGAAAAAATGCTAATGCTGTTTGAAGATTACATAGCCGAAAAAGCTAGTATATGCTAGTAAGAGTTTCTATGGAAATGCTAAACACTGTGTTAATAATTTTAGGGGGAGGGGCTGTAGTTCAATAAATATGTTCTATACTCTTTGAGGAGCATTATAAAGAATTGTGTTTGTTTTGGCTGGGGTAGAGTTAATTTTCTTCACAGTAGCTGGTATGGGGCTGTGTTTTGGATTTGGGCTGAACACAGGATAGACAATAGAGAGATGCTTTTGTAATTGCTGAGCAGAGCTTGCACAGAGCCAAGGCCTTTTCTGCTTTTTGGGCGGCCACACTGGGGAGGAGGTAGGGACTGCACGGGAATTTGGGAAGTGACATATGACCCAAACTGACCAAAGGGATATTCCAGATCATATGACATCATGCACAGTATGTAAAGCTGGGGAGAAGAGAAAGGGAGGGTGAGATGTTTGGAGTCATGGCTTTTGTCTTCTCAAGTCACCATAACAAGTGATGGGACCATTACAGGTGGGGATGGCTCCACACCTCCCTGCCCATGGGAAACATTTAGTTAATTCCTTGTTTTGCTTTGTTTGTGTGCACAGCTTTTACTTTCCCTATTAAACTGTTTTTATTTCAACCCATGAGTTTTCTACCTTTTATCCTTCCAGTTCTCTCCCCGAGCCTGCCCGTGGGTGAGCGAGCGAGCGGCTGTGTGGGGCTTGGCTGCTGGCTGGGGTTAAACCATAAGAAGTATGTATGTGTATAAAATTTCTAAATCACTTCTAGAATTACTGGGATTTGCATTTGGTAAGATATTGATTTTTTTTTTTATATATTAATATAGGTTTTTCTATAACATTTTACCTAATAGTGAAAGAAAAAAAGCTTGTGCCTACTGATATTAGGCTTTAATTCCAACTTTTATATCCCATATGTTAGAAATCACTGATGTTAAGTATTCCCATTCCTGTCCAGCCAGAGGCTTGACTGGCAAGAGTATAAAAGGTATAATGTGGAAAACAATCAGTTGATAACAGTCATTTGAATTTGCAGAAAATTTTAAAAATAAGAAAGCTAAAGGAAGAATGTTTATATTCCACCTTCTCTGGTCCTGTTTCTCCCTTCTCAAACATTTCTGACTTTCCATATGTTTAAATACTGACTGTAAGTCTTGCATTCTGTTGGGTTTTTTTAATATACAGTTAATGAAACAGACCCACACTGCCCCACAAGTTGAGAACTCTTAGTGTCCTCATTTTATACTTTGTCAAAAAGCAGGAATAATTAGACAATAATAAAGGGAATCTTGGCAAGTCTCAAAAGAAAATTCTCAAAAGGGAGATTTTGCTTATGTTTTTACTGCTCAAATTGTGCCTACTCTTTGAGATGACCCAAAAACTGTGGTTCAATAAACACTGCAAGTACAAAGAATTCTTTCTCTCCTTCACTCCCATGTGCCTTTACACACATTAATGTAGGAAGCTCATAAAAGGGAAGCACCAGGGATGAGGGCCTTTATTTAGCCGAGGCATAATAATTTAATACAAGTGTAATGCACATAATGTGTTGACTTGCAAATGGAATAATCTAGGATCTTCAAATGCACCCTTTCAATAAAACAGTAATTTAAGAACACTTTTATAAACTAATGCATTCAGACAATGTATGCCTTCTCTATTATCTATTCATGAAGGTGCTTCTCCCTCATACACTTGAAATAAATGTTGAATTGACTTTCTAACTAATTATAGAACAGTGTTAAGCAAGTCTCAGCACAGTAACTTCAGCTGTAGTGTCCTGTGTGACTTACGTAAGACTAGAGGCACTTAGATTTCTTGGAAATAAGGAGCTATGCAAGATGAATTCCTCAGCTGGTATTTGTAGTACATTCTTGCAGCAGACAAACATAAGCAGTGCTCTTTCTAGGTCACTCCTCCACATCAGGGAAATGAAAGTGAGGTTTATTAACTGAAATTTATTTTCAGGTGTACAGTCTTTCCAATCCTGAAAAGACACCGTAAAATTGTCCTTTATCTCTTCACACTGAAAGTTCATCCCTCTCATCAACTAAGGGGATATCAAAATAGCTGAAATCCTACTAAAATTATGTCCTTAGCTGTATTCTGCCATACACTACATAGTCATTCTTCAGACTGCAAATTATATAAATAAAAATTGAGTTAATAAATTTGATTATTTTAAACTAATGCATATCAAAATAATAATATATTTGGCTGTGTTTCAGACATAAATTCTCAGAAGCTAAAAGCTAACAGCATCAATTTCTCAGCATCCATTTGCCCAAGAATTTCTAGCTCTTTAGAGATTCCAGTCTCTACAGCTAAAATGCTCATCAGATTTAATAAATAAATAAATAAATAATATTCCTGACTGTTTTACTGTAAAATGATCACAACCTTCACTAGTTCTATGACAACATACTTGTCATGTTGGGCCCAGACTCCAGATAAAACTGCAGATTTTCTTTCTGATAATCTGCTGCAGCCAATTAAGATTTGGTTTGTTCATCCTCCTCACCTACTCTCAGCCTGCCCATTTGATGGCTCTGGTCTAATTAGAAACCAGAGTTAGTGCTCTTTATTGGAAGGAAGAGGGAATTTAGCCCCCATATGCAATTTACTGCAGCATTTAATGTTGTTTTCTCAGAGATTAGTAAAATTCTTGCTCTCTCTCTGCTTTTGCAGGTCAATGTTAAATTTAGGTTATTCCTCACACTGCATCTTGTAGCAGTCATTGTTACGAGCAGTCAAAATGTTGTGGCGTATATTTTCTGTTCTTTCACTGACATACTACATATTTTTAAAAAATTATATTTGTCCTGAAATTGACAACATTTTGAATTAAATACACACGTGTAGTACATCTCAAGGAGCTTTTCCTTGCCTACAGCCCATCATCATGTGCCCCACAAAGACTTTATCCACTTCAATGTAACGTGTGCCTAAAACTGGGGGGGCAGGGGCCAGGGAGGGACAGGATAACATTCTGACAAGAGAAGCAATTTCTGAGAAGATTAGCCCATAAAAGAGGTATTAAACAAAATTCCCACTGGCCATGCAGGAACATATCCTGTCAACATATTTCAGGGGTGCTATTTTTCAGCCTAAAAATCAAGGTTTTATTGAGGTAAAAGATTGTACTGCATTCCTGCCCCCTGTTTTACAGGCACACAGTGGTTTCTTTCAATCCATTTTCTTTCTTCAGAGCTGGCTCAGTATAAATGATATGAGTGCCTGCTCTTTCTGAGCTTTTGATGTGGCCTAGATTATTTCTTGACCACAGCAAAATAATTTTGGTTTTGGGTTTTTGTTGTTTTTGTTGTTGTTGTTTTGTTTGTTTGTTTGGGGGGGGGTGTTGGGTTTTTGTTTGTTTTTGTGGGGTTTTTTTGTTGTTGTTGTTGTGTTGGTTTGATTTGGTTTGGTTTGTTTTGGTTATTTGTTTTGGGTTTTGTTTGTTTGTTTTGTTGTTTTTTGTTTGGTTTATTTTTGCTTCTTTTTTCTTTAACCAGAGATGGAAAGATGTATGTCCTAGAGATAGGCTGATCCATTCCAGGATTAAAAGGACTTCTATCTGCCCTGGCTCTCCTTTCTATCTCATTTTTCTATTTCTGTGTACATGCTAAAATGATGCTTGTTCTTGTGTTGTTTTTTGGGTTTTTTTCAATTAGTGCAGAGAACAATGGGGGAGACGACAGAGAGTGAATGAGTACTGATATCAACTTCAACTCTGTGAGTCTTTGAGCCATAATGATCTTTACATATAATTAGGATTTTAGGTGTGTGTGAATGACTATCACAACCATCTACCTTGTGATCCTTTTTGTTTGGGTTGTTTTTTGCTTCAAATCCACCACCAGTGATGTTACATTTATATATTACGAAAAGTACTTTTGGTTTCTGTGTATTTTCAAACGCTGCGGATGCTTTAATGTCCAAAGACAAGTGGAGGGATGTCTGTTTTCAGAATTAGTCATAAAGGCCTTATATAATTTTATGATGCCTAGCAGTTGATGCCTTTCAAGATTAATATCCAATGCTATGTTGTAAAAATGCAGAATAAAAGTCAGTCCTAACATAAGACAGTTACAGCCCATGCACATTTATCTCAGAATACTGAGCTGGCCCACTGAGTTACTGGAGCTCTATTTTAGTGACATTTAGGTGTTTAGAAAAGTGTTTACACTACAAAGGTGGCCCCTCCAGACAACAAACCAGTTACATTCACAGTATGGTGACAGACAAATGGAAAAACAATTTCCCCACTAAATACATTAAAAAATAATGGCAAAAGCTTAATGTAGGACAATAATTACAACACCAAGTAAAACTAGTAGTGGAAGCAACAATCTCTTCACAAAATGCATTTCAGCGTGTCAGTCTTTTGCAATAACATTAGAAACTAATAAAAAGGAACTAATGCTTCATCAACAAAAGTATGTTAATGGAAAGCACAAAATCTGAAGGACAAATTTTTGTTGCAGTGTTTTGTTTTCCTTTTTACCTAAATTGACTGTGTATTTTGCAATCAGGCATTTTATTGTGACAGAATGTGAAGGTATTGCTACATACAACATACAGTTACCTTGTCTTTTACATTCAGTACTCTGCTCAATCTGCCACTGCCATGGAGAAATTGTTTAGTCACTAACACATCCTGTCAGCGTCATTCCATGGTGATTCCAGATTTCATCTGAACTTAAGTAAACAGTGAGTCAGAGCTGGAGCATTGAATGACAGCATTAAATTAACTTGGTTAAAATATATTGAGAAAACACCTATTTAAAGGAACTTATTGTGTATTTTATGTCTAGTATTACCCTTTCACTTCTGCACTATTATGAAACAGTGAAATGTGACTTTTATATGTTCTTAGAAAGATATATTATATCCAAATTAAGTTTGTTGTAAGAACCTATCATAGGTTCCAAAATTTTATTCAAACTCTAAAGTGGCTTTTTTTTCAAGATGAAGAAGTTACTCTATATAATGTAATAACGGAATTAAAAACAAAAAATTGCACAATACATTTTATCAAAGAGGATTGAAAATTACCTTAAAATTAAATTTCAAAAATGTGAATTCTTGTGTTATTTCAAGTAGTTAGTTGCAATGAGTAGAACTCTTTAAACATAGTAAATTTTGAGATATTAAGGAATCTATTCATTGAATTCCATTTAGAAGTGAATTGAGTGGTGGTTGAGGATCCAAGATTTCAAACAGCCAATGTTTTGATGCCATGTCAATACTGAACCATCATCTTTTTCCTTCTCATTTGGCTCACTTAGCAATAGTCTGGAAACTACAGAGTCCAAAATATACTCTGGCAGCCTGGCTTTTAGCTTTGACTCACAGAAACAAAAAGCACAGCTCCAGCTGCTTCCACCTATTGATCCACTCCAACTGTGCTGAAATACTTCTTGAAGTTAGTGTAGTGGGATATCAAACAAAATGAGGCAACCTATTTGGAAAGATCCTTGAAGAGAAGGTGGAATCAGCACTTTAAAAGTTTACTTGTTATTTAGGTCATGCATTCCTGACTAACCCATGAACTGCTGTTCACAGAGAAATTCCAGTTGGTTCCAGTGGGGAAGATCTGTGAAGGTGATCAACCATTGAAAACTTTGCTTTACTTTTAGGGTGTTTTACAGACTCCGCATCCCTGACTACTTCAAAATCAGGATGACATGATTTTTCACTTGTTGCGAAAAAACAAAACAACAAGCAACGCAGACAACAGAAGACAAAACAAAACAAAACAAAAGGAAAGGGAAACAAAATCTGCTTATCTTTTTAAAAAGCCCTTTCCAGTATTGCTGCATTTCTCCTGGACTTCCAGGCTTCAGTCTCTCCAGGAGACATTCCCCACAAGGTGACTGACATGAAGTGGTACCTTGGTTCTCCTTTACAAACTGACAAAACAGTTTTATCTTGCGCTCAGTGATGTTACCTGAACTAAACAAGTAGATTATGACTTATGTACTACAGGTGTAAATGAAGATTAATTTTGTTGATGCCAAAGATGGTTGAGTTTGAAGAAGATGGAGTGGCTGACATGACTGAGAAAAGCAACTTTTTGAGTTTACAAGCCCTTTTTCACTCCTTTTATGAGCTACTCTAACATTACATCTCTGTCCAGATCAAGTTCTGTCTTTTTGACTACAAACACTTTTATAATTTTATTTTTGTGAAAACGTCAATAGAGTGTCTCTGAACATACCATCAAATACTGTAAGTGGGAGCTGAATCTTCTCTTTCATCGTAAGGCTGGGAAACAGCAATTTCTTTCTGCACAGCTTCTGAGAGGAATGGAAGCAGAAAAAAAAAAAGGAAAAAATATTCTTTTCTTCCTCCCAACACACTGATCTGATTTTCTTTCTTAGTAGTGATAGTCTCTTTCTCTTACAAAAACCTATCTTCCAATAATTACAAACAGTGTATTTCACATCTGCTACTGCCAGAACAGCTTAAAATGGCATATGACAGAGTGCATGACAAAAGAAATCTGACAGAATACCAGCATTGAACATGGTCATGGTCAAATTTTTCAGTCACCAGCTGTAAGTGCAATAACCCGAGAAATGTTTTGCAAACAATATTAATCCTGAAAGAAATGTCTGAGTAAACCCTGCTTGGGTTTTCCTTCCTTCATACAAGAGTTGAGAAGTGACAATAACAGAGAGTCTGCTTTCAAGAAGAAATAATGCACTATTAGTTAGGATCATGAAAAAAAATAAAAAGGGATATGCAATTATTTTAAAGTAGCAGAATGTTGTGATATCACAAAGAGAAGTAACCCTAACAAAAGAATTACAAGGATATTACTTAGTCCTAACAACTAAAATTATTTTGATTTGCTGTTGGATTTGCTCTTCATTCTTATATTGAAAACCTTTTGTATTTATCTGGGTCCATTTATCATTCTTGCTTCTCCAGAAAAAGCAAATATACAAAAAAAAAAAAAAAAAAAAAAAAAAAAAAAA
>VZRN01005851.1:326738-345488 GCA_013397935.1 Dasyornis broadbenti | reverse complement strand
TATATTTTTATATACAAAAAAAAAAAAAAAAAAAAAAAAAAAAAAAAAAAAAAAAAAAAAAAAAAAAAAAAAATCCCATTTAACTGCAATAGCTGCAGTCTTCAGAGTTAATCCTCACTGTTGTCCATCCACAATAAGCAGTATTGCTTACCTCACACACAGGCAAGAAAATTCTAGGAAAGAAATGTATCTTTACGGCATTCCAAACTATAATTGGGGAAAAAAATTACTTCATTATTATGAATTTCTCTCTCTAAACATGCAGAACAGGCAGATTTCACACTTCTTGAACCAAAACAAATGGTACAAGAATTTCCTTCTATTTTCATTTCTAAAATAGGGAAGTACTAGGACTAGGGCACTACGACTTAAGTTTCATTTTAGGAAAGAAATATCATTGTTATACATGTGCTTGAGGTAAAGAAAAAAATTCTTTCTCAAGGCCAACTCTCCATTCCTAATTTGGTTGAGATATTTGGATCTACCTTAGTACTTACATGCTGTCACAATTCTTGTTTTGGATACTTACTTTTTTCCAGATATAACAATATATAGATTAACTTAAAATAGATCTCTGCCTATAAACCTTCTAACAACAAAAAGCAAAAAAGCATTTTCTTTCTATTACAGATAATCATTTATTAAACGTTCATACCTGTCTTGCCCAGACTGGCATATGAAATCATACTATTTTCCTGTTTTCCTTACTCTAAGCTGCATTTAAACTATACATTATAGCTTCCCATTCCTATTTATCTCAGCTTCTCTTTAAATCAATTAAATTTTGGCTTTCCCCTCCTCTCAAAGGTGCATTGTACTGGCACTTAAATCAAGAAATAAAACATTTCCCTATCACTGAGTTGTAACAAAATGCAGTCCTTTGTTTGCGAGTACTTTCATGTCCCACTTACCCATATCATCTCAGGAGTTTGTTACAGCAACATTGGATATTAATTAATGGAGCTGGTTCATTACACACTTTGAAGAACTGGCACAAATTACTATGAGTTGGCAGGGGTGCTGCCCAAATGCTGAGCTGATCACAGTAAAAGAGGATGTGGATGGCATGAGGACACCTCTCTAGAGCAGAGGTTTTCTATCACGTTGATGCCATTACAAAAACAAGTCGTTCACACAGTCTAAGCAGATGAAAGCAAACACTATGACGCCTTCCTCCCCTCACCACTCCCTGGAAAATAACTGTGTTTTGGTTTGGGGGGTTTTTTGTGGGTCTTAACAGCTTATCACCTCTTCCAGTCTGTTCTGCACCCTACTTTTTGGCTCTATAAGAACACAGGCAGGTTAAGCTCAATGAGTGAGATAGAAACTTGTCACTTCTTTTCCACAGTTGTACCTGAATCCGGTATTTCTCATGTATAATAACAATAGGGCTACAGGATCTCTTTCTTCTGTGATTTCAAGTATCTTCAAAGAGACACACAATCACCTTCTTCTAACAAGCATGTCTTTTCCTCTTCCTTTACAACATGATCTTATAGAAAAAGGCGTTGGGTGCTTTTTCCTAGCTAACACTCATTTTTCACCCCGTATCAGACTTTGAAGTGACTAAAGGAAGAATGTGATATACACACAACATAGACATCTGAGGGGATTTTAAAATTTTCAAATACTTCATGTTAAAAAAGAAAAAAAAAAAAAACATATTCAAAAAAAGAAAACTCAAACCACTGCACCAACTGCACTACAGGCAATATGGAACCCCAGTTTGGTTTTGGAAGCCAAAAATAAATCATGATTAAATCTTTATTAATAAAATAAGCTTAGTATAAAAAAAAAGTTATTCTGTACACTTAAAGAAAGGACAAAGATGAAAATATACAATAGTAGTAAAGTAAGACACATGCCAATTTAACAGCCCTTGAAATAATGTTTTCAGAGTTGTGCTCCTTTCTGTTGTCATCTGCCATGCATTTGTCTCCACCAAGACTGCAAGCTTCCTGAAGTAGCCACTTGATACACTTGGAGTTATGCATAACTGTGGCAACCATTAACCTGTAGTAAAAAGATGTTGGCTAGAGTAATGTTTGCTCTTGTTAGTTCATCCAGTGACGGACAAATATCCGGAATGTTTAATGACAGTACATCAAAAAGTTGCATAGATAATTGCCACAAGTGTTATCATCCAGCCAAATACTTGTTATTTTCCATAATCTCTGATGCATTTCAGTCATACCCAGTAGAATAAACAATCTGTCCACTAATTGGCTTCATTTAGTCTTCAGCATTGCAAAGTTATAGTACCTTTCAAGAGTATGGCAAAGGTACACTTGGATAACAACATTTATGCGACTACTTTGAGTGGAATCCTTTGCCAGATCTAGCCCATAACTAATCTGACAGACAGCAGAATATTGACAGATTTAGTCACTTAGGAACAAGTAGCTGTTTAAGCCACAACAAAGCAGGCAGAATAAATCTAAAAAGAGCTAGCAGTATCAACTCTGATTAAGGCTGCTCTTCTCCTTGGAAGAGGTCAGTGTCCCTTAGGATTACTGGTTTCTTGTGCATCTCCTCTTTTCTGACCTCAAATACCAGCATACATAGGTAAGAATGAAAGTTGTACCTGGGTATTTGAAGTTGGGATCTACAGACTCTGCTTGATCAAAGAAACCAAACTGATTATTGCTTCTTCACATAACTGGGCTTTCTAAAAGCAAAGCTACTGACAAGCTTTCTTGTCAACTTACACCCCATAGCTGGTACACAAATATTTGATAGAAGACATGTGCCATACAGCAGCCCTACTCTGGATTATAGATCTGAATTTTGTTTACAGCAGTATGACTGCCTATAGAGCTGGTATCTTAAAGGTAACCTAACTGAATTTATTATTGCAAAGTCATTCAACACACATCTTCCTCCTAAACCTACAATGTCTTATTTTTACTGTCAGTTTTCTCTAAATATTCAAGTCATCGGGATATTTAATCCTGGAAACTTCCATTAGAGAGACATTTCAAATTATGGCAAATCTGGAAAGAACATGGTGGTCCACAGATATGTCCATTAAGCAACATCATTTTAGCTACTGACAAATATTTTGAAAATACACTTTTCCAGTCTCCTAAAGGTTTTGTTTTCTTCTTGCAGCTGAACCCAGACATTAGGAAGATCCCAAGCCTCTTGGAAAAACAAGTCTGTATGTAGCATTTCAGTCAGAAAAGCCATCATGCTGTCCTTTTCAACTGTTGGTACTGCAGAAATATACACAAGAAAGGTTATAAGTAGAATTTTCATTTTATTTCCCTCAAAGACATGTATCATCTGCTACAGTAATTTTGAATGCATTCATATCAGCTTTTTAACATAAACTAAATCGGCCAAACTGTATAAATGGGTGTGCAAGTTCTGTAAGTAAATTATTAAATAAACATCACCATAAATGCGAAACAATAATAGGCACTAATACCTGCATAATGTGAAGTAGCATATAAGTTCATTTGTTAAAATGAAAACATGAGAAGGTTCTATAGCCTTACACTTGATGTAAATTTTACTTAGGTCATCAAAACAGCACAGCACCCCACCAGATGGTTTTAGCTGATTATGACTTGTTTACTAACACTTTTACCAAAAGGAAAATGGAGCAAAAGAGTTATCCCCACCGTTGTAAAAACAGGACTCACCTGCTTGCTGAGAGTGTTTTTCTGCCAATAGTTGGCTGGGAGGGTTCACTGTGGAAGAAGCTTTTTATCCACCAATATTTATCAATTAACTCAGGTAACCCTGCCGAAGGAGAAAAGCACACAGCATTAGGCAATGGCTGAATAATAGGAAAAACTGAAAACTGTTTCAAAGAAGGGAACAATACCATGCACTGCTTTGTCCTGGTCTGTGATGTTCACAGCATCGGAACAGCACGAGGAGCTGGAAGAAACACTGGATTCTGAGTTCAGCCTTGCTGTTGGTGAAAAACAGAGACACATGTAATGAAAATGAAAAAAAAAAAAAAAGCCACTTTGAGAGAGTACACTATTTATATGTCAGGAGTTTTTCAGACACGCTGCTACCTCAGAGGAAACAAGTTCACTGAGCTACAGAGCATAACTTCTATATTACACAGACGGTTCTACTACAGTTGTTTAAAAACTTTTATATCAGTTCCTCTCTCACTCTACTTACTCTTCCCTCAAAAGCATACTGACATCTGTCTGCACACCTTTCACTGAAACTGCTGACAAAACTTAAGATCATGGCCATACTGCTATTAAGACAAGCAAGTACATCCCTGAACATTCTAGTCCACAAGAACCCAATTTCTGTACTTTCTCTTGTGACACAACTAAATACTACACTTGCACGAGTGTCCATCCTGGACCTAGGAATCCTAACACACCATGTGTACTCTCAAAGCAATGATTATTTCACATATTTAGAAACAAAAATGTGAATTGATTTTGTATTACTTCTAAACGTGGAAAGTAAATAGGAAGTACAGGTAGAAACAATGACTTGCTAGGCTAGCACTTATTCTACATCATGTTTTACAGTTAAATATATGTATGTATACAATGATCCTAATAAATAATTCTAGATAGAGTAATTTGAAAAAAAAAAAAAAAGTAGACGAAGCAGATGCTCGTTAAAACTTAAGTTCCATGATACAAAAAACTCTCCAAGAAATTTAAAATTATTAGGCAAAGACAACTCTTTGCCTCCAGCTCGTCCCCACATCAGCTGAAACACCTTCTGACACTTTTCCTGAGTGCCAACAACCCGGACACTCTCTCGGGAGAGGCTCGGGGGGCTCAGCCTCCCTCCTCCAGAGACGCTACCCAGGCAGAGAGAAGGGAAGAGGGGAGACAAGGGCGGGGATGTGTTTGGGGACAACACGTAGTTCCCGGCCCTCCGAGCACTCACTTCTGTAGTACTGGTTCTTGGCCAGGAGGCAGCCGGCGGAGGGGACGGAGGCCATGGCAGCGACACAACGGGGAATCCGCCTCTCCAGGAGGAGCCTGCGGGAGAAAGGATGCGCTGTGCCGGGGGAAAGGATGCGGCCGGCGCGGGGAGCGCTGCTCCTGCCCCGTCCCGGCGGCTCACCTGCGTGTCCCAAGGGAAGCAGCCGGCGACAGGGAGAAATGAGACCCCGCTCCGCAGCGTGCACCGCGGGGGCCCCGGGCCGCCTTTTATGGGACGCGGCGGGCGGCTCCCCCCGCCCGGGGGCGGTGGCACAGGCGGGACGGGAGGGACAGGCGGGACGGGAGGGGCTGGAGCTCTCGGCCGTAGCTCCCAGCCCCTGCCTGGGTCGGCCCGGGACAGTCGGCAGCAGAGCTCGCGTCCCCGCAGTGGCCTCTCGGCCCTTCTTCCTGCGTGTCGTGTCAGAGCACGTCTTTGTGAGCCAGAGGGACTGAGTACTGCTGCCTTAGTTGCTCTCTTCCATGTGGGGATGGGGAGAGCAGGGTGAAGCAGACAGGTAGCTGATGCGGTAAAGATTTTTGTTCAGAAACGCTCGCGTGGCTATGCATATACACTGACTTCTTCAGTGAAACCAAAGGAATGATCTCTGCTCTCACGGCAGTGAGCAAAACCTGTGATCGTGTAGTCCTGGTAAAATTAGAACTAAGGCCAAGAGAGATCACAGAATTACTTTTACCTTCCCAAGATAAATGCACAGCTCCTTTACATTGTTGTCATCCTGTCGCCTGGCAAAACCAGTCCAACGGTGTGTGTCCTCACCTTTCAGAATTGTCACCAGAAAAAGTAACAAACAGCTTTGGCTATTTAATTTGCTCCTACTCCACGATAAAATTTTTTGTCCTTTTTTTTTTTATCTTAGCGAGAGCTATGGGTAAGAATACAGACTTGTAGTGTGTGTAATACCATGTTACTGTCACATGTCTGCTTGAATAGTGCATTCTGTCTCAAATGATAAGGACATAGCCCATAATAGCTCCTAGCGTATTTATAAGGATGTAAACCACACTGCAGGGAAACTGCCTCTAAAACAACATCTACACAGCATTGGTAACAGGTAAGCTTTGTGTATTTTCATAGGCCTTTTTACTGATGTGCTGTCAGAGTCTAGGCAATGTGGTGGTCACTCCTGAGCAAAGACTGAAGCCTCATCACTGAGAAATCTGCAAGATTGGCACCAGAAATACTTTGCAAATGAGTTTGTACCAAGCTCGAGCACCAGTTACCCCATATGCTTATCTTGTTACGTAAAAAGCCACTGTAAGGGTAGTACTCACTCTCAACTCCTTATTTGTGGACACCTAAATGTATTAGTTTGTTATTACTATTAGCTATTAGCTCATGGTATCAGTCATCTCTTTTTCTGTCCTAATAATGAATTTCCGTCTTGAATTTTGTTTTATTTGTGGGCAATAAACATCTGCAACACCCCATTTGTTTTTGTCACCATAAATGCCCTCACACTGAGCACTCTGTTGAATTGTCAGATCCATGCCTGAATGAAGCTTCTCCCCAAAGAGCACAGGAAATGCTCTTCTTGGGCTGTGATAGTGGGCATTTGTAGTGATTGTCATGTCTTAGACAGAGCCAGGAACTTTATCATTTATTGTATCAGCTATTCTCTTCCAGCTTTAAAATCCTGTTTTAATCTACTTTTAGGTTTGTCAAGGACATTATCAGAAAAGCTGTTTAGGCCCTAACATGCTTTGTATTTGGCAAGCATACAGCCATAAGTAGCTCTCTTGCGACCCTCACAAACATCCATCCATTTCAGAGCCGTGCCAAAATACTCAGGAGCTGGGGAACACCAGGTCTGTAAAATTTTCAATTGCTTCAGTGCTGCATGTGTATTATTTGACTGTATCATTTAGCATGCATGGTCATTTACCACTTTTGTTTTGGAGTCCTTGTTAATGCACTGGAATAGAAAGTTTTAAGTTTAGTGAGAAAGTTTAATTTAATGAGAAATATTCCACCATTGCTCTCACTCAATCTGTCATTATGTCCTATCTATTCTATTTTCTTCTAGTAAAAGTACAGAATTCTCTGAATACAGAACTGCAGTTTTCACCAGTGTTTTTTTCTTGCATGGCCATTCTGGCAGGCTGTTTCTAAAATACTGGAACAATTTTTTTAAAGTATTGCTACAAAACCAGGGTATACTATTATCTTCAGCTAACAAGAGGGGATTCTGAGATCCAAAGGAGCTAAGACAAAGTTATTCACAAAGCTTACATGTCCCATATGAGAGCAGTTTAGGACTTTATTTTTTTTATAACTACTTAGCACTATGCCATACTTCATTTACCCACTTATAGCTGTCATTTACTTCAGCTCCAGATTTAAGTACTCAGTGGGTTGATAAATCAGATTCTCAATCAGACATTGAAAAAAATTGGTTACTGGCCACCTATGATGAATCTCAGTAACTCACATAGCATCAATTACAAATTCAGGGGCAAGGTTACAATTTAGCTTTCAAGACAGCATTCAATTGCCTTAACCACTGACCTGTTCTTTTCTCCCTGGAAGCCTTGACTGCATCACTATTCAAATTCTGTCATGAATATGGAAGTAGTCCTACTAAATGCATGCTATAGTCTCTTGAATATAACAAACTCGGTTCATACCCATGCTTCTTGCAGAAAGAGGCAAGGGCCCTATGAAATAAATAGTACATAATCCCCAATTTTGTAAAAATGCATTTACAAAAGGTACATTTCCTTTGGCTGACTAATACCGGGACTTTAACAACAGTGTTAATATAACATTTGTGTATGCATAACTATTAAATAGACACAGTACTGAATTATATGTGATCCCATGAAACGTGAATACTTAGAAAGAATTATATTTCTAGACTCCCACACACTAAATTTCATCTGAAATTGTAGTTTAAATGTGCTTAGTACCATTCTTTGACCCTGAAGACAACTGGTATGGAATGGTCAATAACCACATTGTTTTATACTGCAAAATAATATGTTTACGACCAAAATGGTGAAGAATTGTCACTTGCTAGTGTCAAAACCCAAGCTGCTTGGCAGTTTTTTGGGAAGAAGCCAGGGAACACCCTAAGCCTAAGCCATTCCAGGACCTTTCTAATATCTTAACAGTATGGACAATCGTGTTCTGTCCCCTGACAAGGTTCCCTGGCATTAATTTAAGGTGACATCACCAGGGCCTAGTGTAAGAGTTCCAGAGTCCAACAAGCTGACAAACAAATGGATAAATCTCCCACCTTATCATGCCAGGATTACCTGATCTAACCCTTTATTAGACATTAAAAGCAAAACATCAATATCACAAAAAGAAAAACAAACAAACAGTCTATATTGAGTTACATTTTGAAGCTGACCTGTTAATTATTCACTAGACAAAGTTTATCCAATAGATTCAGCTACTCTTTCACTTGGAATATCTGTGAGCATGGTGCCAGTCTTTCTGGGGACTTGTTTTGGGTATTTTCTTCCATGCACTTTTATGACATTTTTTTTGCTTTTCCTTGCCACTTAACCTTCTGTAAGAGTAGTGTGGCATTAGAAATTGTACAGTGTTTCTTCATGGCTGTGTCCTTTGAATGATTGTATCAGTACTCCCACAATGTTTAGAGAGATGTGAACAATTTGAGTGAAAGCAGCTTTCCACAGGCATATGCAGAAAGGTACAGTTTTGGCACATGAGGGTTGAGTATTCTGTCCCCACAAGCTTCTGGAAAAGCAGATTTTGCACCTTTTCATAAATCACAGAATCACAGAATAGTCTGAGTTTAAAGGGACCCAGAAGGATTGCCAACTCCAGCTCTTAACTGAACGGCACATACAAGGATCGAGCCCACAACCTTGGCGTTATTAGCACCATGCTCTAACCAACTGAGCTAATCTCAAAATAAGTCTCATTACCCAGCCACAACTAACATTGTATTCAAATTTTTTACAGTAAGTATAAATCACTCATTTGTTTTTAAGGGAATTATGTCTCAGTTTGACCATATGACTCTCCATGAGAAGGCCGAACTTCCCTGAGTAGTATTTTGTAATGGATGTATTAACATTTTCAGAGAACTTTCAGAAATGTTTCCTTCATGGATCTGTTAGTAACACTAATTATTGATTATCTGTCTCAACAAATTATGTTGCATAACCTGTTCTGTCAGCTTTTGAAAGCAGTCTATAAAAGAGACTTGCATTAAAGAAATTTCTTAGTTCCACTATATGAAGTAAAAAAACTTCGCCATGCAAAAAATTACTTACCTAAACTTGTTTCATTTGCTAGCTGCTTCCAAGGACCACTTTTTCCATTCATTTATTTTACTCTTCAAATATTCCTCCAAGCCAAACAGCTCAGCAGGAATGTAGGGCTCATCTATCAAAACCAAGAGGAGCTCTCAGGTATTGATGAAGGATTAAATGGAGAGTGAGCTTTGACAGGGGAATGGAAATTCATATTATATGTATCCTGCAAAAGATACATAGGGCCATAGAGCTGCTGGGGAGAACCTGAGAACAGAAGGGTCAAGAAACATATTCCTTCACCACTGCAGTTTGTGGCAACACTGCAAATCATCCACTCTGTAGTATTGACTGCTCCCAGTGATGAAGTGATTGCTTACTGGGAGCTCTGGCACTCTTTCTTTCATTGTTATTATTTTTCATCTTTTCTGCAAATGTGAATATAAAATTGGGGAAAACAAAATAAACAACACATTTAATGAAGCGAAATTTTTTTTTTTTTGTTTTGTTTTTTTTTTGTTTTTTTTTTTTTTTTGTTTTTTGTTTTTTTTTGTTCCTGACCATTTAAGATACTGGATAACACTGAAAGCAAAGGGTGACCACTGAACTCTAGACTGCATGAAGCACAGCTCTGAATGATGCACATTGCCTGAAATATCAGCAAAAGCAGGGAAAACATGTACTTTTACATACAAACTGCATGGGCAAAATACTGAAAAAGACTGTGCATTGCTAAATTGTTAGAACATCTCTGTGCATTTACAGTTAAATGTCAATTTTCCAAGGCTGAAAGTTACAAATTTCTCTTTATTCAGTCCAATTCATGTCCAATGCAGCACTAAACTCATAAGAAAACAAAGACATTTAAAAATTTGTCATTTTAGTTTTATCTTAGCATTTAACTGAAACATGTTTTTCTTTTGATCCATATGCAACAAGCTGCACAAACGTGATAAATATTTTCCAACATCTTTTACATCTTTCTCAGAAGGCATATGAATACTTGGACTTTTTGCTATGCTTGTTTCTCAAGTATTCCAAAGAAGAGTTAAGCTTCCAGCATCACCAGATATAGGGGTTATAAATTGTATTGCTACAAAATAGAATATGTAATTGATTGGAATGTAACTGGATAAAGCACAATTGAAACACAGGTATGTTTATATGCCATTTTAATATGTCCCTGGAAATTTATTGATTATAGAGATGAGAAAAGTTGGCTTGTTATTCAATTTCATATCCATTACAGAGATGCAGGGCCAAACCATGCATATTTTAGTATTCTTGTCTATTTTGGTTCAAACAAACATTGAATAGCATCCACTTTTTCAAATTGCTCTTAGTACTGTGCATTTTGATGCATACACACATACTCTCATTCACTTCTGTACCTACTCTCTCTGTGTCCTTGCAAGTAGGAGGGACCCAGACTCACCAGATTGAACACAACCTGATACCTCTGCAAAGGCATCCTAGAAGGTGGTAGTAGCCCAGCATGCCCCACCGTGCACAGACACTATTCCTCAGCACTGAGACATGCCACCCCTCTGGCATCCTCCTTCCCTGACTAGTTGTTCTGTCACCAGGCCAGATGCTCAGAATGGAGCAGCATGAGGTGCAAAAGGAATCAGGGAACTTGTGAACAAGAAGCACATATCTGTAATTTTGCAGCTGGAAAATTTCCCATTAACCTAGCAACAGAGCTGGCCCAGGACAGCATCCACCACATCACAGAGCAGAACTGCTCCAGATTTCAGAAGCCAAAGTGTACTTGTACAGCTGTGTTGGAGCAAACGGTCAGACACGTTACATCCTGAAGGTGTGGCGGACTCACACCTCCATGGTGAGGTTGTGACAGCAGCACCTGAAGAAACATGAAAGCTTTAATTCACTCACAAATCCCACCAGCCTGCAGAGGAGGAATGCTGGCTGTGTAGGACTTATCACACAAGGCCATCAGGTCAGATCCTCATTTCATTTTGCTTGTTTCCTTCTTCTCTCAAAATTTAACCAGTTGACCTCAGAAGTGCAAACACTGTTAGGACTGACCAGGGACTCTGCCTTTTTTTTTTTTTTTTCCTAGGCTTTCACACACTTAATTTCATCTGAAATTGTAATTTAAATATGCTTAGTACCATTCTTTGACCCTGAAGACAACTGGTATGGAATGGTCAATAACCACATTGTTTTATACTGCAAAATAATATGTTTACGACCAAAATGGTGAAGAATTGTCACTTGCTAGTGTCAAAACCCAAGCTGCTTGGCAGTTTTTTGGGAAGAAGCCAGGGAACACCCTAAGCCTAAGCCATTCCAGGACCTTTCTAATACCTTAATAGTATGGACAATCATATTCTGTCCCGTGGCATTAATTTAAGGTGACATCACCAGGGCCTAGTGCAAGGGTTCCAGAGTCCAATAAACTGGCAAGCAAATGAGTCTCTCCTAGGCATCTGTTGAATTTACTGTGTTTAACATCTGAGTGTAGATGGCTACTTAGCATCCAGTTATTGTATTTCTTTAGATCTTAATGAATCTAATGCAGTGGCTGTCTCCATCTTCACAGATGCTGCTGGTGGGAAGTCTTTCTCTGAGGCTGCTGCACAGCCGCCTCCACACGCACAGTGCCAAATCTTGCAGCACAGCAAGGGCTGGATCACAGTCCCATTCACACAACCAGGGAGGGCCTTCTGCCTTAAATATGCAACATACCAGCAATAAAAAAGAGGAGAACAGGCACTGCCAATCTGCACTTCTGTGACCATTTAGGAGCCAAAAAAAGGGAGAGAAAACAGCCAGTCAAGCAACTTCTTTGGGAGACCATTCTTCCCAGTCTCAATCCTAATTGACACCATTGCTGAGCCTCTAAGCTTGACATACTGACCCTGCACTTCAAGTTGCCTTTATGAAAAAGGAAAGGTAGCTAAACTGAGCACTTCACAAGGTAAAAGTGCCCAGCATTCCAGCAGAATTTGCTCCAACTATGAATTCATCTCACTGACAATGAAGGCATAGTTGGCAGCACTTCCTGGAGCTGAGAAAAGACAGTGAGGAGCTTCTTCATGTCCCCCTTCACGTCCCCTGGAAACTGTTTTTGACATGGTTTGTTTGTTATGTGTATTTTATCTTCATGCTTTTGTTTCCTATCTTGTTTTGCTTCTCTAAGACTTTTTTTGAACTTTGACCTAGAAATCCTGTTTCCTATTTGGATAGATATGTTTGAACTCTTAAAGGTCTGCTGATTTATCTTAGTTTTCAAAGTATTCTAGGGCTTCTAGGGCTTCATCTCCTTGCATGACCAGCTGTTGCAAGGCAGCACAGACACTTCCCATGGAATTCAGGGTCCAAAAATAGAAGACAACATAAAGAACAGAGAGAGGACTCCAAAAGGCTAAGAAAGGCTTTCAGAAAAGGAGAAAGTGACATAGCCCAGACAGAGACTCCATTTTTAAACTGGAAACTTAGTTTTAACAGTTAGACTTACCTTCCTCAGGTATGACAGAACCCAAGATCTGGAGGTCACAAACCTGGGTCAGAATAGCAGAAAATGACTCTCTGTTCAAGGCAGGGAAAAAGTTATGTTTAATAGAATCATAGAGTAGATTAGGGGCATAGATAGCCATGAGGAAAGCTTCCTAATTGAAGGTCTTAGGTTTCTTGCTAGCAAATCCAGAGTAACCATAGAAGACAGGACCTCTTATTTCCAATGTGCTTCATGGTCCCAGGGTGTGAATGAGGCAGTCAGGTTTAGATTAGCAAACACAGTACAAATTCTGCAATAAAAATCCATAAACATCCCACTGAAGTATAATGGATGCAATTGGTTGGTCTGTGTCAGGATACACTGTTTACATGCCACAAGACTTGGGGGAATCTGAGGTCATATTCACTGCTACTAAACTAGTGAAGATACCGGTTTGAAGCAGTATTAGTACAATCCTAGAAACACTGAAGTGGAAATTAAATGAAAGATGGCAAGGGATTGTTTAATCCAGAGTTTCTTAATCTGTAGGATGCATTTTGCCAAGGCACAAGCAAGAAGACATAAACAAACCATTCTTACCACAGAGTTGTGTTCTGTAATGAGTGTGTTAAAGAGACACTAATTAACTGTAAATAAGACCAACTCAGTTGAGATGTGTTGCTCCAATCTTCTTCCTCTTATGACACGATCTGCGCTGACAGGTATTTGTCTTCTTCCTGTGACACTGAATCATATAAAAATTGATGAAGAATCACAGGAATTGCCATTTAGAGTGACATGCTGCTGATGGTGGGGGTCTCCTTGAGGCAGCTGGGAGTCTGACCACACTGATGATGCTACACATACCTCTCCTCAGAGTGACAAGACTCGACTCTGAATGCAGCTGCTTGACACAAGACACTTAGGTCCTTGACTTTCACTTAATTCTTATAATTTAAATAGTTCCCAGACTTGCAGAAGTTTAATCCATTTCTTTCTGACAAGTGAGAACTGAGGTCAACAAGCAGCCTTGCAATTTCAGGAACACAAGTACACTTGTAGTATGATTTTATTGGCTAGGTTCATAGTGGGTTTTCCTAGCAAATGCCAAGATTGAAAAAACAAACTTAGACAAGGGTCTAAAGATTAGAGTCAACAGTGCAGTCAAAGTTTTATACAGTTTAATTAAGTTTTCATGTTTATTTTCATTTAGTCAGTGTTCTTCTTCTTATCACTAGATCTGTTGTTAAGGGTTGAGTTTATCTACTTTCTGATTTACCAGTGAAAATAGCAATAGGCAATTTTTCATTTATCTTCATACTACCGAAGTACAAAAATTGTAAAGTAGTCTTACAAGGGTCAGTCTCAGCTATGAGGAGTCTGATCAGACAGAAAGTGCACAGCCCATTTCCCTCACCCTGTTTAAATTCAATTTTTGCCTCCCTCTTGCTTGCATTGCTGTTAAATTAAGATAACTGCAAGTTTCTCAAGTGAATTCAAGTCCAACAGATCCTTTATAAATTTTGAATGGAAAGTATTTCCCACTCTATGTGAAATTTGACTTTTGGCAGAATACTGGAATTGGCAGCAACTGAAAGTTACACTAAATAATTGTGTGTGTGTGTGATCACAGGTTATGAATACTGCTAATTTGTTCCCTCTATTCCTCCTCCTGTTTAATATCTTGCATCTGTGACAATGCAATCTACTGCCTTTGAAGAATTGTTTTTGAGAAAAGCAAGTTATAGGAGATCATGAAATTATAGGAGACCACCAAAATTGCTTATATACCAAAGCTGCAAAAGGTATTGTAGAGCAAGCACATCAAGCTTTATAATGAAACAGAGAAAGAAGGGGA
This sequence comes from Dasyornis broadbenti, assembly GCA_013397935.1. NCBI lineage: Eukaryota > Metazoa > Chordata > Aves > Passeriformes > Dasyornithidae > Dasyornis > Dasyornis broadbenti. Next base: position 331,000 of record VZRN01005851.1, on the reverse strand, counting down.
AACAGTTACTCCAATAAAACTGGAAAATATTAGTTGATGGTTAAATGCTTGAAAATATTCTAGAGAAGATGATACAGGACTGGTGTCTGTCTTGTGGTAAGGTTTAGAGAATTAATATAACAATCCACTCAAAGCGTGTATAACCAAAGAAAAATGAGAGCAAAAGAAGGTGGGAGAAGTGCTGGATTAATTTCACACATCATTGTCAGAACAAATGTAGAGAATAGATTGTTTGAACTCAGCAAGAGAATCTTGAAAATATCTAGGATTGGTTTATGCAAATCTGAAAATGTCACCTCTACTTGGTTCTTCTCACTTTCCTCCAATTAGACTTTCCAGCAGCTTAGATCCTCCATATCCGTCAAGAGAGAAGAGCTTGTAATTGGCTACAAGTGTTCATATTCACTCCTTCACCTCAGAGAAAATGAGCTGCTGTCAGCAGTTTAGGTGGCTATCAATCCTGCAACCGTGGTCTTAGGCTGTCTTCACTTGTTAATGCAGCAGCTGCTGCTGACCTGAGAGAGAACTGCTGCCACATGATATTTGACCAAACCCCTTCAAGCCTTTTCAGGACTGCCAAAAAGGTACTGGCCTGCAGTTTGAGAAATAATTGTTAAAAAGAACAGCTTGCCATTATACTTATGGTTTTCTTATAAGTCACCTTTGGGGAAAAGTAGATCTGTATGTCTGAAAGAGCTTTGGTATTGGAGCTGGGTCATGCACAGCAAGGTTAAAGTCAGGCAAGCTGCCAGAACAAAGTCGTTTTGCTCAGCATTGGCTTCAGCTCTTGCACATCTGCTCTGTAATTCACCAGCTCGGTGCTGTCAGCCTTTGGAAGGACTGGTGCCTGAACAGAATACAAGACAACTATTTCTAAATACTTCAGATGATCTGGGTTCAGCTGCTTTTTGGGTTAATTGAGTTCTATGCCTGTAATCTCTTCTGAGTGACCCAGGGATACCAAATACCTGAAGTTAAAACTTTTTTTATGAATATTATTGGAGAGATTTATTCTCAAAAACCAACCCTTTTTTATTTTATTCCCTAAAACCTCTAATATTTTTATGACATTTTTCCAAATTAACTCTCTAAAGAAAATATTCACAAATAAGTGCAGCTCAGATTCAATGGTTTAAATCTTTAGGTGTATTCTTCTATGCACAATTTGCCATATGCAAGAATTTCAGGCAAATGTGGACAACATGGTTATGCATCAATCAAAACAGGCACATAGAGCAGGCGTAACTAGTCAGCAATAAATTAAAAGCCAAGAAGCAAGAACAAGTCCTATGCTCAGACTCATATTTTGCACATAATTACTGTGATTTTGTCTGAATGTCACAGATAAAGTTTTATATTTTTTTTATTTATCTGAAAGTGTAGCACTTATAATACAGACATAAAATATCATCTGAACCAAACAACATTTCTGAGTATAAAAGCAGTGATTCAGATACAGTTCATTAACCTCGTTCATTTTAATTGTAACCCAGTCCAAAATTATATCCTTTTCTATTACACCATGATGACCTCTTTAATTTGCCGAAAGTACACTAAATGAGTAAAAGGAAGATCAGAAAGTCTTACTGCAGAATTTCAGTTTTCTCACAAAATATAATTGCAAAGTATTGTTCTAATAGAAATTTATATCAAAGTGTAAGTGATTTTATTGTTTTGAAATTTATAGTGTTTAGTAATTTTTAAAGCACCCTCTCCTTTCCCTTAACTTATTTTTTCAAGGTTTCTCAAATTAATTGTTTAAACTGAAGCACTTAATCCATGTCAACCCTTTCATTTGTGTCACAGTTAAGTAAGCTTAGAAATAAGCAGTAAATAGTGTAATTTGGCACTGTCACCCCCTCACTACAAACACTGGAGCTCAAAACCAGAAGATTGAACTGGTGCAGGTGTCTGCCCAAGGAGCAGGGCTCACAGAAACTGCCAGGGTGGCCCTGGCAGCACCTCAGAAGCACAAGAGGGCTGTGAAGCAGCTGTGTTCCCAGTGAGTGAACTCCTCTCCCTGTGGTTTCCCTGCTGTACTATTCCAGGTAGTAAATGAAATCTGGCTCACCCTGTTCTTTGCACTGGCAGCAGGCTCAGCTTGGAAAGGAGCATCTCGTGGCTGCCTTATGGCTTATTCCATCTTCTGTAATTTTGCATCTTGCCAAAGGATAATTAAAGTAATTTTTGTCGCTTTTGGTTTGTAAGAGGAAAAAGGCACAATCTTAATAGGCATCTGAAAGCACTCACTTTTTAAACTTTTTTTTGTTATTATTTTTTACAGAATGGAAGATCTGAAAGCAAGTATTTGGACCTCAAGAATTCTGTAATGAAGTTTGGAAATGCACCATTAGCACTGACCTTTTATATATACATGTATCTGGGCTGTGTGGAAATCTGACACGGGCAGATATTTGCCTATTCAGCTGTTCCTTTCATGGATCTGCAGCACTGCAAGACAAGCTGGCAGAATTAACTCCTGTCAGCACCGTTCCCAGGACCACAGTAAGGAGGCCCCAGGCTGCAGTGCCTTTGTGTCTGCAGTTCCCTTGGTTTGCCACAGGCATGTTCCTGCTTTGTCAAGGATGAAATCCTCAAGGCCGTGACTGCAATCATGCAAGCTCTTCAATCTCCTTTGAAAGATCTTTTGCTCCTGCACAGGACTCCAGGGCCTGTAAGATCACTGCCTGCTGCTACCTTACAGCATCTACGCTCTGATCACTGTATTACAGCAAGCTACAGCTTGTGAGATTGACAAAGGACAGCAGAGGTGGCAAAAAGCTCCAGGTGTCTCCAGATTCAAGGACAGTAACATCCCCCAGATGGTTTCCAAAGGCCATTTGGCTACGCTCCTTCACATCTCCTTCACTGTGCACTTCAGAAGTTGTGCCAGCACCAAAGGAATCGCTGTGATTTTCTGATGCACTAAAAAAATGGCAGATGCCACCATCAAACTCAGTTTTGCCAAGTCTTTGTAGTTCTGGATATGCATCATGAGCCCCTCCTGGTGATTTACGTTCACGAGGTGCTAATTTCTGGATACAAAAGATTGCCTTCATGGGTCTGTCTCAAAAACCGCTCAGTGTTGGAGAGGTATCCCACTTCCTTCTCTTTCCATTTTTCAAGTCTAGAAATGTATGGGCATTTTTTCTTGAAAGCTGTTTCTGCCAGACTCCTTTGGATCCATGGCACAGCAGCAGTCTGGTGTTAGTAAATCTGTTGTGGCTGTGGATGTAATGGAAGTCTGCAGGCCATTACCACCTGCTATTTTCCTGTCAGGTGAAAGTCTACACCATCCTGGACATCTTTGCTGTATTCAGAGGGGATAGCACACTCCGCTGTGCTGCGCAGGGCATCACAATGACTTTTTTCCCTGCCCAACGTTCCCTGGGCAAGGCCAGTGATTAATATAATCTCGTGGGCAGAGAACCCACAGGCAATGAATGCACACAAGACTGAGCCATGCACACATCTGCTACAGGCAGAAAATCTGAAAACAGCATTACATACTCTATTATCTTTATTTTTCTTGTTTTCAGGTCTGCATATATAAAAAAAGCAGGTGTACCTATTTCAATACAGTATACTTTAAAAAATTAACTAAATCTTCAGCTGTAACAGGTGACAATAACATTTTTTCAAGTTTTTTAGTACAGTTTGATAGGTAAGACTATGAAAGCAGTAGCTCATTGTTTTATATTTATGAACCAAGCTAAGATTCTATAATATCCTGTCCTGATGTGATCTATTGTTGTACTCTTATTTCCAGCCACTTTTATCTGACTGCTGCTAGAAATTCTACCCATAGGTGCTGATGCGTTGCCTTTGAATACAATCACGTATTGTTGCCTGTTCTCTCAGTTTGATTTCTTTTGGGTGATAAATGAACATCTTGAGGCAGTCATCAGAGTTTAATTTGACTGAACAGATCGTAAGTGAAAATCACAATTTTCCTAGAGCACTGTTGAAGAGCAGGCAGTCATTTCACATTTGCCCATACATTGTTGGCTGTTTATTGGTTCTCTGCAACATGCTCTACAATCCTTTTTGCAGTATTTATGGCACGACTCACGTTTCTTACTATCAATGTTTTATAAGCTACCAGCAGCAGGAAAACATTTACTCACAGAGCATGTGATACTGGGAAAAACACATGCAACATGGTTACCTGTACACATACAGAAATATACCAAGTTGTCTCGCATACTATGAAAGCTAAAAAATCCTTTATAGCTGCATATTATCCCTTTTTTACTCCCCCC
>VZRN01005851.1:306371-326711 GCA_013397935.1 Dasyornis broadbenti | reverse complement strand
CCCCCCCCCCCCCCCCCCCAGCCTCTGGAGAGCCTTAGGTTTGAGAAACACTACACTTCCCCTTGCAAGGCTTTTTTAATACAGGTCTTGTTCTGCTGTTACATTGATGTTACATTGATGTTGTCAACAAGGAATTCACTTCCAATTTATAAGACTGGAAATGTTCTATCTCTCTCCTCTCCTCATTGCTGTCTTTGCTTTCCCTTGCCTTTCTTTCATCTCATACAGCCCACACCTATTGGACTGGAGCCCTTCCTCTTGTGTTTCATAGTTTCATTGAGTTTAAGGACTAGTAAAGAAACTCATTCCAGCTGCTGTACAACAGCAGCCACAGGATATTGGCCTCTGCTGAGCCCAAAGACTTCTCTCTGGCTGAATAATATCTTCCAGGACACACTTGATCTCACTTTGAAGGCAGCAAAAGAGGGAGACCCTGGCACTTCCTTTGTCAACCTGCCTACATTTTCCTGTAATCTCAGTTTTCCATTTCATAGTCAAAGGCATCCAGAATGATATCTTGCCTTACTTTTGGTCACTGTTAATTGCTAAGCACGTTCAGAGTTCTAGTAAAGCTGATAATCAAGAAAGAAGCCTTTCTCATTATAGTGATCACATCAACTAGAGCAGCAGCTGATTTTAACAGAATTTACTTTAAAAGAGCAAAAATTTCTGGCTGAGCACTAACACAACAGAATAGACACCTTGCATGAAAAAAATTTTCCAAGGGCCAGGATCTCTTTGCTGTTTTCACAGAAACCCCACCAAAGTGCTCTTCCCTCCTCTGTAAGTCAGCCCAGTACCACTGCAGGCTTTACACTCTGGCGAACATGGGCTGCACCATCAGCTTCTCTGCTGGGACATACAACACTCCAACAGGGCAGGAAGGAGCTTGGGTTGTACATTTTTCCCCTAACTCTAGTGCTCAGCACAGCAAGGCATCTTTTGTGCCATTTGATTCACCTCAGAAAGGATATGTATGAACTTAGACAGCACTTCTGTGGCAATCCCTCTGTACCTCTGTAACTCCAAGGTACCCTCTGTACAGGAAGTTTAAAACTTACACTGTCCTCACAAAGGTTTCAAACCCTCAAAACTAGATCTTTTGAAATTTGATCCTTTGTACCTGCTTGGTACTGGTTTTAGTAGTGTGAGATAAAAAGCAAGACTTTGTTGTAGCCCTCGAAAGTCAAAGTCCCTTGCTAGGACCACCCTATAGTAGCTGATGCTTTAGATAATTTTGTGGTCAATTTATTTATGCACCATTTTTCTGATAAGTATATTTATTTTTGCTACAGATGCAAGGAGAAGATTGGCATTTTCTACCACTTTTGAAGGGAAATATGTTTTTACACCAATTTTTGGGTTTCTTTAATTATTCCCTGTGCACCCCATTCCAAAGAAAGTCCTGGAACAAAATTTCACCTGTCAAATCCATGAACTTCCTACTAAATTAATTTAAAACTGTATAAAGGATGAAAAAAACAATTGTATGACCTGCTGCCACAAGCAGATAGATCTTTACGGAAAACCATTTGTGGCTATGCCTTGCTTTGGAACCATCATGGGGTGTTGTTGAGAAGTATTTTTCACTGCTCATGCTTACAAGTCAGGAAAGCAAGGTAAAAAAACAAGGTGATGACAATAACTAGGTACAGACTCTGTGCTGAGCCTCTTTAGGGAAGTAACTTTCAAAGGTACATGGGGAACAAAATACCTACCGAATTCATGTTAAAGGATTGTGTAGCATACATCTTCTGTGTAGTTTGACCTATAGATCCTATTCATTCAGTCTCACTGCAATCCCTTTTGCAGTTGCCTTATATTTTGCCTATGGAGTGGCTGAATACTACACGATGTAATTATGAGAAAATCTGTTTGGAAGGTGAACTGACTTACATTTTAAATAGCTTATAACTTCTTGTGGAAAATACTTTTATTTTATTTTGAGCAAAACATCAAATGCTGGTTCTGCCGCTGTCAGTGCCTGGCATTAAGTCAGTTGGAGAGAGACTGAACTCATGAGGAAGTTCAGAATATTGCTCCATCTTCCAAAAATATGTTCAAAACAACATCATGTACTTTTCAGCTGTAACCTCTCCTGCCTTACTTCCCAGCATAAAGTGAGTGAGATACAGAGGATTGCTGGAAGAACCAGAGCAAATATGCTTTAGAGCGTCTGGAAGCACATCATGCCAAGTTGCATACTGCACTGCTCAAAGTCCACTGAAATTCTGAGAAACAGGAAACGTTAACTTTACCCTGAAACTCCCTGTTCTTCAGACATAAACAAAGTTCTATTATCTGCCCAGCCTTCTGTGAGTAATCTCTACATAGTATCTTTAAGGAAAACTTGACTGAAACACAGTCTTCAGTGAATATCAAACTGAGAGAAAGTACAGCTTCCATAAGCTATTGTAAATTCTTATATAATTCACTTGCAGTGAAATACTCCACCCCATAGGCTGAGCATGAGATGGGCTGCCAGGCTCAGAGCTGCCTCAAGCCTGGCTTTGCAAGGCAGGCAGGATGAAAGGTCCTCCAATGCCATGAGACACACTCAGGACTAAAGGCTTGCCTTGGCAGGAATGTCAGCCCAGAGTACAAGGCCAGCTCAAGGCCTATTTGAATAATCATCCATAGTCACAAAGTTTTGCACTTCAGACTGAGTCATACACGAGATTGCACTCATGCTGTCAGATTAGGGGACAATTTTCAACTCGAATGTTGTTGATGTTCATGTGGAGGTGGGAGCTCATGTTGTCCTTCTGCTAAAACTGTCATTTTCTGCCCTCCAAACCATATCTGCCCAACTCTCTGCTTTTTTTTATTTACATTCCTGTGAATTAAACCCTGTGGGTGTTATTCAAGTAGGGTAATTTAAGATAATCAGTCAGTAAAGTCAAGCCCTAAAAGAATATTATCCTGTTTCTGCAGAACCACAAGTACGAGGAGCAACAGGAATAAATTGGTTCATCCTATTTTATATTTCCAACCAAGGTATTCAGCTGCCTCAGTATGAAATAACTCAAAAGTAAATTTTCTTCATTTAAGATATGGAACAGTGGAGCTGTATTCAAAAGATCTGTGTCAGCAACTCCTTGTTTCAAGCATTCATATTAAAAAACATTATGAATGCTATTTTATGCCTGTATGTTCAAGCCAAGCAATTTATGGTGTTTAAAAATTAATACAGATTGAAAAGCCTTTGATAATGCAAAGCTCAGCACTCTGGATTTCCTTTTGCTCCTTTATACGTGCTGCCAAAATATTTGCTAACCAGCTGTAACCTTTAGCCCAGTTTCACTGGGTACTAAAATAGACTGTTGTGCTATAGATGTGTTTCTCTGCTTTTAATTTGCTGTTCACGTATACTACAGCATGTAGTAACCAAGAGCCTTTTGTAGGGCAAAGGTAACCCAAAGGAATACAGTGAAAACAGAAAGAGGTAAACATTGAAAGTTGAATCTTTTGAACAAGCAACATCCTCTGACATTTAGGCAAACCCGAGTTCAGATTTCTGAACAGAACACTCATGATCATGAGTCACATCTAAAGCATTTTCTATACAATCTCCTTTTTTAATTGACTATAACCTAATTTAATGTATAAGCAAGTATTTGTAATGTGTATTAAGCTGACATGCTTCAGGACCACACCACAACTATGAGGGAAATGAATTATTTTGATTTTGCCTTCTTTAATGCAGCTTAGAACAGCTTTACCTCCTGACAATAGGCAAAACAAGCTATAATATTTCTCTTGTTATGTATTAATAATCATATACAGACCAAATGCCAATTCAACTAAAATCCCCTTCATCAGGTTAACTGAAAAAAAATTACTTCAGGGCAAAGTCTTATAACTGTAATTTGCAATATGCAGCACCTTTTGTCTAAGGGTTTTTTAAATATTAAAACCCAGAATGCAATACATCATTGTAGTCTTGACTAAAAGGTGTATTTACCCTCAAACAGAGAGCCAAGGTCACCCTCACAATTTCAGAATTCAGACTATTCCCTGATTCAACAGCCATGTCCTGAAAGACCAGTGAGAAAAGGAGCCATTGCAGACTGGACAAGGTTGCCCAAAGGTAACAATTATAGGCTGCATCAGGCTGCAGAACAAATGATCTGCACCATCCTGATTAGCCTGCAGATTGGGAAGGCATTAAGCATCATTGTATTGCAAATTCCTAATTACATTCTGTCTCATGCAAGGTTCTTTGTCTCTGTGGCTGCAAGCCATAGTTTAGGCTCTTTTTTCTCTATTTTAGGCTTCTTAATGTATTTTTCACAGGAAGCCAATGGGATATGTCTCAAAAACATATTGTTTTAAGAATGTGTGCATTCTGGGATTCCTAGCAACATGAAGAATACCAAACCTCTGTGGATTTTAATGGCTTAACCAAGTTTGTTGATATTGAATTTAAAGGTGAGAAAGAATACATCTCTGCTGCTGGAAACACTGGGAGAGTTCTGTCCTTAACTTATTTTCTGTTGTACAAAAACTCTCCTATTTCCATTATCCCTATGCGTACGTGCAAGTCTTTCTAAAATGCTGTATTTAGAAACTAAATTTTCTCTTAATGTACTCTCTCTGTATTTATGTATTCTAACACATGCACTCCACCCTAAAACTAAATGCTGAAAAGTCACACATACATACATACATATATATATATATCTATTTTAATTATTCAGAAATACAAGTGACATTTAAGAAATTTACCATAAGACTGAAATCAGCAAGTTGCCAGAGGAAAACAAAACACTTTACAAAAAATGAAGAAAAAACCTTCACTCTTCTTCCTCAGCCTTATGCCCCGATGTCAAAGAGAAGGAAGATGTATTTAAAGGCAAGCTTTCATCAGGAATGTTTTTCTTACATATAGACATGCCAATCTTCTACATTCATAAAATATACATGTTCTGAGGAAAAAAAATTCTACTATGACTGATAGAAGAGAATAATTTGAATGGTTATGTTTAAAGCACTGAGGTGGACTGCTTCTGTGGACAGCAGGTGTTTTTCTCATGTCTGTTACATGTCTATCAACACAGAGTTGTTTTCAAACATGTTCAAGAACAAAAGAACAGAATCCATAGGCTAAACACATTATACAGTTAAGTGTTATCTCCAATTTCTTCAATTTCTTTAAGAAGCTTTAGAATCCTACCGCAAATCATGGGTCTTGTTTTCATTATCATGTTACGTATTCAAAATATTAATGTATGCATAGAAGTAAAGGAGATACTGTAAGGGTTCTGAAAGAAGTAAGTGTATGCCTGTGCATATCACACAGTTCTGCCTAGCTCATTACATGATTTTTATTTTGTTCAGTTGGTGGGAGTGGGGATTCTTTGGCAGAATAATATGTTTGCTGTTTTAATGTGGACACAAGCATAAAAGCTAGAAAATTAATTGTTGGGACAAAACCTGCTGACTCAACCACTCGGCAGTATTTCTTGTTCTTGAAATTATCTTGTATCAGCACATAGTTTTATGACTTATATATGCTATAAAGGATGAAGTTTAAGATTAATCTTAGATTTGAGAAGGTATTAAACCTAAATTTGTGTACTTTTTCTTTTTTGTATACTTAGTCTAATTTTATAGTTTACCTTTAATATTAAAGGAAGGGTGAGGTCTCAGATTTCAATCCCATATGAAGGATATTGTAACATTACCCTCCACTGAGGAAACTCAGATGGGTTAGAAACACAGTGAAAACAACAGAAAAGAGGAAAGATAAAATGTGAAGTGAAAGATAAACATGTTTGAACTAAATTCTATTTTTACCTTTGTGGGTACATCTACATGGGGACATCAGTGTGCTAGGTTATGTCATGTTCCACTTTCCCCATACTGTACTTTAAGATTGAAATAATTTGCCCCATACTGAATGTCAAGTCAGCTGCATCGCACAAAAGGTTTTCTGGGGCTAACACGGGAAATCACATTTTTGAGAAGCAAGGGAGTGTATGAAATTAGAGGACATTACCTTCTCTGCACTGAGACCCTCACACATCCTACTCCCGGAGGCCCTGTTCCTTTATGAACCCACTCATGTGTTGACTCACCAACTAACAGCACCTCATATCCAAGATCTAGAGCTTCTTCTTAGGAGCCAGGGCCACTAACCTGACGTCTCTGCAAGGCTCTGCTGCTAAAAGGCCCCTCTAGGCACCTGGCTGTCTCCATGTACAGCCTTGTGCTGCTGCTGCTGTGTCTCTTCTGCGTCACATTGCAGCTGAGCTCCTGCCAGGTCACCCAAGGCACATGGTGGTCTGACTTCCGTGCTCTTACCCAGTACACAGAGCTCCCTGATTGGGTCAGGAAAATAGAGAGAAGTATTTTAATTTGTCAACCTGCTGTTCCTTTGTTCCTGATGTTCCGTGCACCCCACATGCACAAGCATTTCTTATGGAGCAGCTCATTGCTGCCATGCCTGTGTCCTGGCTTGACTCACACTAACCTCCCTAGGCAGGCAGTCTTTCAGTACTAAAAAAGTCATCTCTGGAAGGGTGTGAGTTTGCTCTGGTTGCTTTATGAGCTGACACAGAGCCCAGCAGGCTCAATGACCGTGTCCTGCTAACCTGATCCATCATACACAGCTAGCGAACGCCCAGCCTGTGGCCAGGGCAGAGGGAGTACAGACAATTTGTGTGCACCTGTTGGGTCAGCATTGCTAAAAGCACCCACAGGGAAAGGTGGTGTGGAGATGACAGCAAGATTTAAATGAATGCTTTAGCTTTCTCTTCAGGAACCTGTAAAGACAGATAATTCATTACATAAGTTTAATTGAACAGGCCTCCAAACTTTGCTAGAATTGGGAAAACAGTATGGCCCACGTCACAGTGTCCATATGTAGAGCACTCTCCCGAGAGTGTTCTGCTCTTCTGCAGCATATGCTTGTTGCAAAGAGAAAAGGAATAAACCTTTTTAATTTTTTTTTTTTTATCTCTATCAAGCAACAACAGGAAAGAAGCAGGGTGTTACACTGCAGCCAGAGATAAACTCTCTAATGGCAAGATCATTGAGTAATGAAGACTTCCCAGGGAGCTGTAGTGTCTGCCTCACCGGGGTTTTTTTGAGCAGGACATAACACAGCCATCTGTCAGAGATGATTTATATAGAGCTTATTCTGCCTTGGAGCAGGGCATAGTCTAACTGACCTTTTTGAATTCCTTCCAGACCAGTTTTCTGTTATTCCCCATGCTAAGATGCTTCTGTAGATATGAGGTATGCTTTTACACATTATATTTCTTTAGTAATCAGGGGAAACAACCCTTACCTCCTATAATTTATCTATTTCCTGAAACCAATTCCATTTCATTAAGTGTAATTACAGTTTAATGCACATTTCTTCATCCTATATGTACTGTTTTCATATACATATATATAAAAATTCATCTGTAACTCTGCAGTCCTGGAATATAGTCACCCTTAGCTTTCCTTTTAATCACAGTTCTTTCAGAGTCTAGGATTAGGACTCTGCCCATATCTGTCCAGACTGTAAAGGTGAAGGATAGAGATCTACAGAGATGATTGTTTACATGTTGTTCTTTGAAGCTGGCAATTAAAGCCAGGCTGAAATGTAAGAAAAAGCTGTGGCACAGGCAAATGAGAAAAAAATCTACAAGCAGCTTTCTGTAATGACTGGCTGATCACTGCTACATGATGGAGTGCAGCATCTTTGCCGATGGCCCTGTTTTTCTCATCCACAGCTATGTAAAGCCCAGTGATCCAATAGGTCATCTTAAATTGTTTGTCATAACTGCACGGTGAGATAGTCAAAGGCAGACTATTTTGCGCTAGTAATTTCTAATGTTGTCAAAGGTATCTTGAAAGCAAAAAAACCTTCTGTATTAATGCACAGTGCCATAGTCACCATGTACAGTTCATTACCTTCTTCAAAGGGTTTTAAAATGGAAATTATCAGTTTCTCTCGCGTGTTTAGTAATCTAGATTCAGCTTTTCTCTGTTGTTCTCAAATTAGCTTGTGTTAGACATTTAATACACTCTCCTTTATGTTATGCAAATCACTCACAGAACACCTTTTGCAAAACCAGTAAGAATCAGATTTTGCATGCTGTGCAGGCCTTCTTTTGTAAACAGGATATCCTGGCAGATTCTTCTGTGCCATTGAAATAGTTCTAACATGTTGACAAATTAATTGATGACACTATAACAGAGGGTTTCCTGCTCAAAATCTCTTGTCACTGCCATGCACATAAATTATCTTTACATACTTTCTGTTAAGACACATAACCAAGTAAGCTATTCTTCACCATAAACTGTGGGAGGTCCACGCTCCAGCTCCAGCTCCAGCTCCACCTCCTCTGTAGGAGGCTCCTCTTTAGGGGAGGACTCAAGGGATGGAATCTAGGGTCTAAGGGTCTAAGGGTCTAAGATCCACCCCTTGTTCCAGAGGAGGGGCGTGTCCAGGGCCTTGGGCTGATCCCTTCTTCCAGAGGGTTCTGTTATGTTCGAAGTTTCTTTGGTTCTGAGCTGTTGTCCCCCCCGCCTCAAATGTTTTTATTGGACCCCTGACCACTGTACCTTCCCCTTGCCCTTTACCCCATTGGCTGTTATCCCCCCTTAAAACCAGCTGCACGGGGATCTTTCCCCGGTTGTTCTCCCCGGTGTTCTCCTTCCCTGATCTCCTCGCCCTTCCCCCAATAAAGGAGAGTTCGGGGGAACCCCCTCCCGCAACCCTTTGCCTCTTTCGCCTTATTTCATCGGCACCTCGTCTGTCCCTCGCTGTGGGCAGCCCCACCTCTGCGTGATCCAGCCACGCCAGGCTCCGGAGCGGCACGGAGAAGCCGCCGAGCCACTGGGCATTTGGGGGCTGACGCCTTGGTCGAGGACAGCCAGGAAAGCCAGGCGTAGACAACAATAAACCAGTCTCAACTGGTTTTTTTTAAAGTATGCAGATGATCTGTGAGCTATTTCATAGAAGAACATTCCAGGAACATTATATTAAGAGTAACTGTGACCCACCAGTACCGACTGCTAATGAAACATTTAGTATAGATCTCCCCAGTACCTATGTTATTATTAAAATAGGTGTATATGCATGTGCATACGTGTACTTAGAAATTAGGAAAGTCTTTTATTATGCTTTTTGTCTTGAAAATCCAGGGAAGGGGGCAGAGTTGGGTTGATGGGTGTGTAATGACTCACAGCATGGCTTGTTAGTTGAGTTATTAACTTCAGTCCCTACCAAAATACTATTGCTTTACCTTTTTCCCTATCATCTCATCTGATTGTAATGAGGCCTTTTAATTTTCTTGTCCTTGATGTAGAGGGGAGCTGCTGAGGTCGGGAACAATCTTCCCCTACTGTCTCTCTCCTACTGCAGTCCAAAGAAAATTAGAGCCAGAGCACGTTCATTAGTGTTTGTTCTTGCTCCTTGTCCTGCCCAAGTTTGTATCAGGTCCTTAGCTCCTCTTCTCAAAGGCTCCCAATGCTTGATGTCGGTGGGAGAAAAGAGCGAGCCTGTTTCATATGCATGACCCGTTAAAGAGGGCATGTCATTTAAGGTGAGCTGGCGAGTAGAATGAGATCACCAGCTGCATATCTACAAACATATAGAACAGGATCTGGTTTCTGGGAAAAGTCATAGCATGCTTTCTAACCATGTGGATTTAATTTCTGCTTTCCAGAGCAGGCTGCCTCACTTACTCTGACCTGTGGACAGAAACCCTAGTCTACGCCAGCCCCAACACCACACTCAGGAATTGTATGGGAAAGATTACTTGCCCTGAACTGAAGCTATGCCAGGAAGCATGCTACCAATTTTTTTTTGTTTTGTTTTGGTTCTTTTTGTTGTTGTTGTTGTTGTTTTTGTTTCAACAACATGCTGCAATTATGTGATGATTCTTGAGCTAGTTTCCTTGTCCCATGTCATTAACTCAAATGGTTATGGAGTCAGTTTCTACACAAGGCACAAATCCTAGAAGTCACAAAAAATTATGTGTTCACAGCATATAAAAAAGGGGCAATATCTCAACCACAGTAACAAAAGCAATGCTGCTACTGTTTTCCCTCACGGAAAGCACTCCCTCTGGATCCATACCACCATGGTAGGATGTATACCTAAGGGACAGAAACAGGGCTAACAGGAGCACAAATTCTTTCACTCTGCAAGATCTGATATGAGCTATATCTTGCCATTGACTTGTCCATGTACAAACACAAAGGAAGACACAGGCATACTGTTAGACCCACCAATTTACAATCAGGGAATTTACTTAGATATTGCTGTGAATGAGTGTCTGGTCTTCAAGGCAGTACTACAGTTCATTTTCCCATCTGGATATTTTCCAGAATCTATGGTACATGAATTTCAACAGATACTTTCTGCTTTTATAATATTTTAACAAAATGAAATATTGCTGACTGTTTTTATTACTGTAAGTGCTTTGGGGTAATAAACTGATTAATAAAGTTTTGTAATTGATTTACTGGTTTAAAATAGGAAATCAATACATTTCATTAACCGATGAATTAATGGCTTCATATTATCTACTTTATATACAAACTTAACAGAGAAAGGCTTTGATCCCTTACTACACCTACATGGAGAATCTGAGGGTATGGGTCTTATAAAAGGTAGGTTACTGCTCTCTTAAGTACCAGCCCATGACTATTTAAAAATTTAATACCACATAAGGCTTTTATACCCACCACGGTTTTTCCTGTCTTGTCCTCACTGTGCCCACACAGAATTTTACCAAACACTGGCATCTCTCTTTCAGGCTCAGGCAGCATCATGTCCTGCTTCTGGAGTTGCAGGGCTATCACCAGCAGATGCACAAAATGTTGGCCCAGGGGTGTTGTTCATTGCCATCATCATTCAATGTAAGGTCACTCTGTAATACTCCAGAATTTGGTCTCTGTATTTGTACTGCTCGGTATAATTTGAAAATAACAATAATTTTTGCACTTTGTATTGTACTACTGATTCTGATTTTACAGTCTTTTCTCATGAGAAATTGCAGCTGAAATTTGCCAAGAGTTTGCATTTGATATTATTTGCATGTTGCCATTAATGTTAAGATTTCTTGCATTTCAACATGTAAGAAAAAGACTGAACTACATTCCCTTCTCATTAAGGAAAAAACTGAACTACATTTCCATCTCATCTAATCATGTTGGCTCTCCAAAGTGTTTTTCCCTTTCAATTACTATCAAAATTATTAACAAGCCCAAAATAATTGGGGTAAGAAAACGTAAGCAATTAAATAATTTTTTGTCATTTCAGTCTGAGTCTTGTAGTGTGCTCATAAGTTTTGAAATTAAGGTTATTAGCCTCCAAAGCAATGACTTTCAACTCAACAAGGGCAATGAATTTGCACTTTTTTTATTTACATTAATGAAATGTTCATCACCAACTCTTCAAGCTAATAAAACTTGTGTTTATGCTTTTGTGCGCTTCTTTGTTTTTATTTAATTTTCCTGAAGTTATAATCTATGTTATGAACACCGTCAGAGCTTTGGTACTTGGCTGATTTACCTGCTCAGTTCTGAAAGGGCAGACATTACTCGCCATGGTTGCTTGGAGAATATCCATTAAGGAACAGAAGGGACAGAAAAAATCTCAGGTCCCTGGGTACATAGGACAGTTGTCTCTTATATGCTGTTTTTAAAAAAAAAAAAAAAAAAAAATCTAAATCACCTTGGAAAGATTATAGGTGGCAAAGAGCAGCTGTTCTTTTTATGATGAACCAGCCTTGACATAAAAAGAGTTACAACAAAAGTGAGCCTTGGGACTAGAAAAACATCATGATGCGGATATTAAGCTTGGTGGCAGGTGTGACCTACAGTGAACTTTATCCTGTTTCTGTGCATCACTTATATGACATTTGTAATCATTCTAATATTTTAAAGACACTGAGTTGTGATTATATTTAGGGTTGAGTTTCTTATTAAAAAAAAAAAAGCAAGCTCAATATCAAGCAAGGACAGCAGCTAATACTGAACCCTGCATGACGAAATAATAGAGCTTTCCACTGTGCTGACTTGAGCAATATGAAGCTGAAATTAAGAAATAACAAACATAACTGTTTAAATGTTTATTTGTATAGCACAGCTGTCTATTGCAAAATGTTGTTTGGTCAAAAAACAAAGTGTTCATTTTGAGTACGTTTCTAGTGGGAATTTATTAGACTTATTCAAACTCAAAACACAGTTTAGTATTGATTCTTCTCTACAGTTCCATTTAGAATCTTAAATTCTATGCCATAAAGGGAAATTTGGAGCTAGTGTTGTTCAGCAGGCATTACCAAGATTTAGCATTTGGACATAACTTGGGAGAAGAAAGCATTTTAGCACGATGGTTTTGGTATTTCCAAATCAAAATTCTCTGGAAAATTTATCTCCAGAGAAACTTAAAGTTTTACTATTTAGAAAGAAAACACTACAGAATGTGAGAATTTACCCCCAGGGTAAAAATCTGGTGTTCCAGTCAGCTCAGCAGCCTCTCGCTGTCCTCTGGAACACAAGTGGCCCAGAGCCCTCACCCTCCAGCAAGAAGTCACCAGAGAGGCAAGCAGAAATCTCATTAGACAGCACTACTACAAAACTATTTTATAAACAGATTTAAATATAAGAAGAGACCATACACCTCAGCAACAGTGCAGCATGCTTGAAAGTACATATACTGAATCAAAATTTGTGAGTTCTAGAAAGAAAGAACAAAGATAATGGAAAAAAGCAGAAAGCAATTCTCAGCTTATCACACTGAACAGTTAAACTGCTTATGCTACATATGCAGCTGTAAACAAGGTAAAATCCTGTCCTGGGTATTTACAGTCACACTCTCTTTGAACTCATCTGACATTTGCCAAAGCGCAAAATCTTTTTCATTATTTCAATTCAATATCTCTATTGATCCTGTATTATAGGCAATTCATCCTTTTCACACCACTACTCAACTTGCAACCAACTTAAAACTCATTCCAAATCAGAAAATATAATCCAAGCTTGGGAAGAAACAAACAAAAGATTGATTTAAGGGCATAGATCACCTTGTTGGCTCCCACTTCCACTTCTGAAAACTTAGGGCAATCATCCATTTTCTCAGCTTACGTTCTCCTTGATTTTCAAGTGAAGGAAATGAAACATGGTCTGATCTCATTTATTTAGACAATATCCAGACATCCAAGGTAGGAAGTAGATTTTCACACTCTTTTGTTTACCCAAGTTTTGATCACCATAATATAAGAAAGATCTAAAGCTATTAGAAAGCATCCGAAGCTGGGCTACAAAGACGGTCTGGAGGAGAAGCCATACAAGGAATGGCTGAGGTCACTTGGCACCAACTCACCAATAGCACTGACAGCTGGATGAATCCTCATCACCTTCTTCCTTTTAAGATTTTACACCCTGTTGGGCTCACATTTTTCTCATCAGATTATTGGGCTCCTCATTAGCCTTGTCTCTAAAATTCTCAAAGGCTTGACAGACTTTGTCACAACTTTTTCTCAACTTAGCAACTTTCTCAGCAGCCTGAGTCAAGGCTGTGCAGCCAAGACATATCAGAGGTGAACTGTCAGTTCTTGAAATGTTGACAGCCAAAGGTCTCACACCCAGTTTGTTACAAAGAAGGCTACAGACAGAAGAGGTCATATTAAGGAGAACCACCATCACAGTACAAATCTAGATATATTAGTCTTCATCTCTGCCTCTAGAAGTAGCGAAAGGTGACTACTACTGATGCAAAACAAGGTGCTAGCCATATTTTTGAACTGCATTTTTTTTTTCATATCAACCAGGATCCTCCCTGAGACCTGTGCTATGATCATGTATCAACCTCATATCAGGGTCCACAACCACTAGTTAACTTATAAGCCATAAAATTATATGTTTTGATTAAAAAGTTATAGCCATCATCATTTGGCTAATGGCAGAGTCTTTTAATTTCATTCCTGTGATAGAATAATGATGAGCAATTTACTGCTTTTGAATACACAAAGCAATAGCACAGGCATATATTTATTGTACTCATTATCATCTAGGAAACCTAATCAAATCCTCCTATATGAGAAAAGTACAAAAGTTTATAACATCATTATCAAACAACTTTGAAACAAACGGCTATGACCGATACAGGACATAAAAACATCATCACCCAACCACAGCTGGCCTCATGCCCAGGAAGCTTAGGACAATGAGTGATACCAGGGTGTCATTGTGGTCAAAACTTGCCATGCTAAAGAAATAACTGCTTTTTCTTGTCAGGGATTTTTCATGCAGATCACCTGCTTTCTTTTGGCGCTGAACCTACACTGCCCTGTGTATCTGTTACGTCGAGAAACAGCAAGATGCTCAGCCACATTTAGCAGCAGGCTTGTAGGGAACCCTCTACAGTTTTCTTCTGTTTGCTTTTTGGGTTATCTTAGGTCTCTTCTGTTACTGAAGGGAACTAGCTAAACACAAAATAAAGAGAATAACCAAGTGCTAAAACAGCTGCTTTGGGAAAAGCAAGACTTGAGCTTTCTCTGGTTGGTGGTTCAAGGCGTATTTGGGACTGCCCTGCAAAAAAGACATGCTTAGGAAATGCTGTCAGATTTTAACCTCACACACTATGTATCCATACTTCTGAAATACACCTAGTTCTTTCAGTCTCCCAGATGAAAAAATAACATTAATTTAGAATGGATGGTTGGGGGACCAGAGGTGAAGTTTGAAAGAAGTATAATTTCAAACAGATAGAGAAAATGTATCACTGAGGATAAGATTAGAGGAATGTATAGAACCTTATACGTTCTGTTCTGGTTTCTTCTACAATATGATCCTAAACATATAACCAAGTTATATCTGCATTAAGTCATTTGTGTATGAAAATCTTCCCCCATAAGTACAAAATAGGTAATCTGTTCCCCTGCATATCCTTTCCTGCACCTCAGATTTACCGTCAGATTTATTGACCACTGGCTCTTGAGAGGAACAATTTGGGACTTTTGAATAATACTTTAATTTTGATAAAATGTAGAATTAATTTCAAGTCCTGCACTATTATTCATGTGAACCATTAGATTCCAGTAAAGTAAAAAATAACTGTGCATTATTATTCAGTCATAGCCTTCAACATTAAGAAGTTTCATCTGGTAAGTCTACATCCTTAAGAATTGCCCTGAAAAAAGATGTTGTCTCATTGAGATGGCACTGTTTTGCATCATGTCTCCGGATCAGTCAATTGTAGTGGTTCTAACTATGAGCAAAGTGTTTCTCTTATATGACAAAATGTCATAGGA
Source organism: Dasyornis broadbenti (assembly GCA_013397935.1). Taxonomy (NCBI): domain Eukaryota; kingdom Metazoa; phylum Chordata; class Aves; order Passeriformes; family Dasyornithidae; genus Dasyornis; species Dasyornis broadbenti. Next base: position 311,448 of record VZRN01005851.1, on the reverse strand, counting down.
ACACACAAAACCAGCTTTACTGAAATGAAGGTAGAAAGGAAATTATAATTCCTCAGTCAAATAAAGAAGGCGGATGACACCTAGAAAATTACTTGCTTTGTTTACATAGAGACTAAAGGACATGATATAGCCTTCTCAGTTTCTGTGCCAGTTTAATTTCAACTGAAGGATCATAAAAATGTGTTAATAATGAGAAATTCTGGGAAGAATCTGATCTGGCAAAATGTAATTTCCAAACAGTTTAACCCCAGTACTACTCTGTTGATTCCATTATGTCACCCCTAATTTACCTCTGACACAAAGCATAGGATAATTGATGTCTTCTATTAAGTGGGGTGTTTCATTTTTAATGAAGAGAGGTTGCTTGTTGCTTGAGGTTTGCAACTGGATTTATCCGCCAGGGTATTGCACTGAAGTCAGCAGAAAAATAAGGTAAAGCAAGGCTATCCTATACCTCTGTAAAACTTAACTTCATTTTTAAAAAGTGAAAGCAATAGCAGTCCTATTGCACCACTATCATTTTAATTAGTTACATTTTTTTTCTCATTCACATTTTGTACATTGCTTCCTAAATTGTACATCTTCCTAAACTGTATATTTTTATATTAGATATATTTATTTATACAACAGGTATCACAAAGCATCCTTCTGTGGAGGGTCCTGTAGACTCCTTGGAGTGCTTGAGAACAGCAACTCTTGCAAATGTGGAACAGAACCTCAGACAGCACTAGATGATGAGGGAAATTTACCCTTCAAATGTTTCTTCCCATTCCTGCTCCTGTGCACCCATCCTGTTGTATTTGTTTCTGTTCATCTCACTCTTGCCATTCCTCATGAGATGCCGCAAGCAGTCACACGTGGTAGGAAGAACCTAGGAAGGGCCATCAGCAGCATTTTCCTCAGTACATAAACACAATGTAAAGCTGGGTTTCAGGTAAGAATGGATAACGGACCTGATGCTCTACCGTTATATTCACTATATTTTGTACGCTGATTATCACAGGACCTGGGGCCTGTTTGACCTGGAATAAAGACTCAGAAAAAAAATACCACATCAAAACAGGAAAGAGCTGAGGAAGGGTTGTATTATTTTCAGAGTATTATAGTTTTATCTATTAAGATTTACCTCTTAGTCAGATGTGAATCTGTGTACATAAATGGGAAGCATTAAAGTAGCATACTGCCAAGCCACCAAAACTTTTGAACCTTCTTACAGGAGCGCAGGAAAAAAGAACAGTGTACAAACATGCCTGTGAGGTTTAAATTACCAGAGTGTAACCACAGTGTATGTAGCTACATATTTGTAAAGATTGCTTTGGTACCATACCTATAAATCCTCACAAATCCATTTCTGCAGGGGGCAAAGGCCATTTTTGAAGGAGAATTTTATACTATATTACAAAAAATTCGTGTTATGTTGTCATGAAAGTTTCAGGTTCATTCTCAGTTTTGCTATTTTCCCTTAAATTGAGTTTAGATTGAAAACTACTGTGCTCTCCAGCTGTGAGAAACATAACAGCCCTGAGTGACTGCTTGGCTATACAGCATAACCAAGAGCATCATTTGTTCACTGGCTCTAATTTGCAAGTTTCAGTCAACAGTCAAAATGCTAAACTTCTATTAGGAGCTCACTAGATCTCACTTTTTTGAAGGATTACGTGATAAGGACTTTCTTCAGAAGCAAAGTGAACTAGAGAAAAACTTGATTCCCCGTAAAACTCTGCATCTTGACTCTTCAGACCCCTAGCACTGTTCACATTACTAAAGGAAAAGCTGTCTCTCTCACTGATATTTTTAGGGATGAGAATATATAATCAAAATCACACTGTTCAACAGTTTCTTTTGTTGAATTAAAAAAAAAAAAAAAAAACAAAAATGAAACAAAAAACCAAACCAAAAAAATTTTTTAAAAAAAATCAGCTCCAATGTGTGCCTAAATTCAAAACATTTATCTGTTTGGTGTAAGCCTATATTTACCTGTAATCTTACCCAGCCCAGAATTTTCTCCCTAATCTGCTGTTTCAATCAGACAGGGATATCACTTTCCAACACACAACATTATAAAGCAAGAAATCTGTATCATCTCTTTATTCTAACAGATGTCAAATTTCCTATAGTTTTCTGAGGAGCTCCAAAGTCTGTGTATGTCTGCTAGAAATGACCACAAATTTGGAGGAGTCTCCACTGTTACCAGGTTATAACCCTGAAAATCAGATGTGTTTGTCATTAAAGCAGTCAACAGAGAAGATGAAGACTTAAATGAATCACCAGGTTGTCATGACAGAATTGTCTTCCTAACAGAAAATCTCGTGTGACAACATAAGCATTTTAGTTGAGCTCAGAAGAGCGCTCCTGAAGTCATTGTCCTGCACCTGGTTCACGACTCGCACTTTGTGAACGTGATTTCTTTAGCTAAAGATAAGCCAGAAAAGTTGCTCCACAAGCAAACATAACATTTCCTGCTACTTATTAAGTCTATGGGATGAAACTAGAACTACAAACTAAAAAAAATTAAATAAAGAAAAAGATATGGTATTGCTATCCTATTAGATTATGTATTTATTTTACTATGAGAGGTGGTAGGGAATCTAAATATCCTTAGAGATACTTAATTGTACAAATACTTAGTAACCTAAATGAGATGGACCTGCTTTGAGCAGGATGTTGAACTAGGTGACCTCCAGAGGCACCTTCAGATCTAAATATCCTGGTTTACAGGGTTATGAGGTGGAGTTTAGCACTAGGGGTGACTGGCAAGGAGGACTGTAAATATGTTCAAGTGATTTTGGAGATGCAAATAACCCTTGATAAACAAGTGTGAACAGCAGGCTGGTAATCCTCTGGCATGGACTCCGTTCAAGAGCGCTTGCATCTCTGCTTGCCTGCCTTTGCCCTGGTTTTGCTTCGGGGATACCCCAGTAGTGAGGTAAAGGAAATAAATTTGCTCCTTGTGCTTTAGCTGTGGCTTTGTGGTTGTCCCAGCTGCTTGCCTGTGCCGGCTCACATGATAAGTATAGTGAAAACTTTAGATACAGCAAATTATCAGGGTGTAGTAAAGGTCAAGACTGATAGAAGATAGAAATTTGAGAAGCCAAGACAGGAGAATGTCAAAGAAATAATTAAGGATAGCAGTGCATTACAGTAAACTGTTTATGAAATTAGCATCCAAATTTTCCTGGACTTAGCCCAAGATGAAATTAATCAAAAATTTGAAGCCTGTCCTTTTTCACCTTAAACCTTGTCAGAACAGTTTGTAAAATGCTATTTAATCTTTACTCATATATATCATTATTATGGATTCAAGATCTGCTTTTAGAACAGCAAATAGTATCTTGCTTAACGATGTTTTAAAAGTAATTTTTAATTACAACAAAATTCAACATACTTAAAGCTGTTCATTGATTTTGTTGTGCCTTCACTTAACCCAATATACTTGATGTCCTATGACTCCACGTATATCTCACATACAGTATGAATATATTTATCTGAAAATCAGCTATTTTTTTATGAATATAAAACGTAGAAAACGGTACTTATGGGGAGCAGTTGAGAGAGTTGAGTTTGTTTAGCCTGGAGAAAAAGAGGCTCATGGGGGAGACCTTATCACTCTCTACAACTGCCTGAAAGGAGGCTGTGGCCACCAAGGAGGTGTCAGTCTCTGCACAAGTAACAACTGACAGGACAAGAGGACACATTCTCAAGTTGTGCCAGGGGAGGTTTAATTTGGATATTAGGAAAAATTTCTTCACCAAACCTGTTGTCAAGCATTGGAACAAATTGCCCAGGGAAGTGACTGAGTCACCAGCCATGAAGATATTTAAAAGACATGTGGACCTGGGGCTTAGGGACATGGTTTAATGGCAGACTTGGAGGGGTTGGGTGTACAGCTGGACATGATCTGAAGGGTCTTTCAAACCTAAATGATTCTGTAGTTCTACGTGGGTTCATTTGACTGAAAGGTTTTGAACATCTCATTAACATAAACCATGCCAAATGTTCCTGGTAATCTCAGCAAAAATAAATAATAATTTTATCATCATTGTTAATTCATATCATTGACTATTTCTTGGGAGAATTCAACATTTTTGTGGTATGGAAATGTAATAGCACCTGTCCTGAGGAATCAGAAATTATTCAACAACAAATATGAAAATAATTTGAAATGGAAATCTAATAGTGCTTTCAATGTATTAATAGCAAGTAATTCTTCCTACAACATTAAAATTAAATGAAGTTAAATTAAATATGAGAACAGGTTAATGAATCTTTGGTGTACAACTGTGAAATTGCATAAAGAATCCAACCAGCCAAAAACATCTATACTGAACCCTCATGTTACACAGATGCTCAGCTGAAGTCTAATGTATGTAGTAGATTCAGCCTTAATTACTATTTGCATAAATGTCCCCACAGGGAGACAGAGCTTCAGACACCCAAATTTGCAGGGAAAAAATGATAAAGAAAATAGCACCTGACTGTTTCCGTGATGCAAGTGTTATGTAATGCACTATTTCTTTATGCTATTCATTATTTTCTAATTGAAAAGGTTTTTCTTCATTTTGAAATCCCTAAATTTTTTTGTGAGGTTCTTTCTTTTGTAAAATCTGCCTTTATAAAATCTGCCTTTGTAAAATCTTCCAAACCAAACCTATTCATAATATCCAGTGTCAATGCATATGTAAATTAGGAGTCTGTGTACTCCTTTTTTTCCTGTAATGCAACAAAATTTCTCTGCTGTAGTTCAAGTCTATCTCATCTCTGCAACAGACGCCATTTATATAGGTTACAAACCCAAAACTCAGTTAAGCACACAAAGTTGTACAAATGTTTATGGATCGAATGAAATCCCACATTCCTAAAAGAAGTGACTTACTCTACTGGGAGAACTGCAGGCTTATTGAGCATGCAATGGGATTTCCAATTTTTGTGTTTTCCATTTTTTTCATTTCATTCATCCTTCTCAGTATATGTCTGCCTGATAACACAGAATTTATAACACTGCCAACCTTAACTACAAAGGCATTGACAGAGTTAATGTATATAACTACACAGACCCAGGTGATGTCTTGTCTTTGCA
>VZRN01005851.1:266194-306355 GCA_013397935.1 Dasyornis broadbenti | reverse complement strand
GCCCCAGTGTATGTTTTGTCTTTGAAAAAAAAAAAAAAAAGCCAGAATTTAAATGAGCGACTCCTTTGCAAGAGTTTCCAAGCACTAGTAAAGGACATATGAGTTACACAAAGAGGATAGAAAAGGGAGCTCTTATTCAAAGGAAATGGTTATCTGAATAAGAAAACAAAGCTATGGAAAGGCCTTCTGCAGCCAGATGCATTGGTACTTTTGTGCTCAGACTACCAAGTTACTGCTGATCAAATTCTCACTGAGAGTTTTAGAAACTGAAAGAAATTAAGAAGCTCCAGTTTTGTGGTACTGCAACAGGTAGTACAAAAGCAAATTTTCAAAGAATGTTTCCAAGGGGGTCCCTAGCACAAATAGAATTAATGTTTCCTTCCATGCAACGACAGAATCTACAACAGACACCTGTATCCTGTGAATATAACAGTGGCAAAAGTGAAAGAAGGCTCTGACACACTAAATTTACTTTTTTTTTGAAAAGAGTTTACCTTAAAAATAGTGCCCCCCCTGCCCCCAATCTGCAATATCAAAATGTTGTCTTTTGGTTTAACTCTTGGAAGAAAGTTTTTTGGAAGAAAGTCTCAAACAAACATGACCACAGCCTGGAGCAAGAAGACTTGCAGAGGATAAGGCTGGCTTTCCCTCACATTCAATGTAAAAAAATTAGGAAAGAAACAACAACCAAAGTGACTGGCTTTTCCTCTCTCCTAATGGTTTTAATGAACAGTCAGAAAACATTTCTCTCACACACCAGCACAAAATGCTGCTTCGTGATACTCGGATGTTAATTGTTACTTTGATACAGATAAGTACATAAAGCAGCTGGTTTTGAAAATTATTTATTGTCTGATTTTTCACTCTTCATATAAATATTGCCTGAGCAATTTTTACTTCAACCCTTATTTACTGTTACTTCTATTTTCATCATAATTTTGTGAAGCACAAAATTCCACTAAACACACCAACCTTTTTTCACATATCAAACAAGAATTAATAAAAACATGCCAAAGGCAACTGCTTTTTAACTTTCATCCAGTTTCTCATTACCATTCCCCTTCTCATCTCCTCCTTCATTTGGATGCTTGGATCAGAGAGAGACTTGCTCCAAGGCTTCCTTCATAGGTAACAGGCACTTGCTCATTTTAATGACTGTCACTTTCTCAACATGAATACAAGAAAGGCTTTACTTTTTAATTCAAATAATGGTCCAAGCATTATGAAAATAAGTTACATGTAAACTATTTCATGCTGGGCATGTAATGGACTTGAGAACAGCAATTGTTTTCAGACCTGCTCACAATTTCTTCTGGCTGTCAGTTGAAAGATATGTTAGCCAGGGAGAATACGGTCATCTTGTGAAAAGGTGAAGACAAAAATGCAGAAATGCTAGGTCTGGATGAGGGTAAACCCAACATTTTTTGACATTTCTTATAAAACTGGAACTCCTTGGGCCTGTGGCAAAATCAATGCCTCAGTGAAATCAACATCCCTGTCAGTTCTACTTTGAGTGGTTTCTCCAGATTCTTAAAGCTCTGGGGACATCCCAACTTTCATAGTCTTTCATCTGTGACAGACCCTCCTGGCTCAGTTATCAAGACCCAGAGCTTATGTTTTGCCTCATCAGATAGCATCTTGTCAAAGATCAAATTTAGACTAACATTACATTCACAGTACATCTATTGCCCTCTCAGTGTTATCAGTGTGTATTTCTCTTAGCCTGTATTTGTATTTGCAGCAGGAGGTAGATGTAAGGGGGGAAAAAAAGGCTTATAGTTTTAACATTCACCACTGCATAGGATCTGTAGTGTCACAAAATGCTAGCTTAACATCAGCAAACACATGTAAAATGCCACTGAATATTCTTGTTCTGCTATTACAGGATATTGTTATGCTAGCAATGACCTTTCACGGATTAGTATCAAATTAGGGTGGTGTTCTGGGAGCTGAATCACTGCTGGAGATTTGGAATCTAACAGCAAAAAGATGGAAGTCAAATAATCCTGATCTTCTGTCCTGGATTAACCTGATCTTCTGTCCTGGATAAGCCGCAAGAAGTCTTGTTTTCATCCCAGAAAATGTTGTAGTTAGGACTATCTGACAGTTTCTCTCACCACAGTTATAGTCAGGGAGCTTGCCAGCTCCTTGGGTACTTCCTTGGGTGGTAAGGAGGAGTTTGGTGTTTCTTGCTACAGAACTGGATTTTGACATATCCCTTGGTGCAGTCTTCCAGGATGAGATTGTCCTAAGACTTCCACCATCAAAGTACCAGTGCCAGTGACCCATGCCAGGTTCTCACTGTCCAAGCAGAACCTCACATTTGAACAGCAAGTCCCCACCCTGTCCTCAGCAGAGCACAGAGACTGAGTTTACACCCTGCCCTTGGGGACTTGGCTTCCTAGCAACTCAGCACCAGTAAGAAAAAAAACACAGCCAAAGATTCACAGCTGTCCTAAAGATTCTCCTCAAGGTCTCTTTCCCTCACTTTCCTTTTTGCTTTGCTTCGAGAGATACCAAATTTTTAATTCTCCCTCACAAGACAGTTAGCAAGTAATATTTGAAAAAATTCACAGGGGAAGAAAGAGCCAAACCAAACATAACTCTTTAATAAAGAGTTGATCAAGACTCTAAAGAACAAGAGCAAAGAATGCAGAATAGCTCTCTGCATTTTGCCCAGCTTCTAACCAAAGAGGATATCAAACAAGATTTTGAGAGCACCTAAAAGAAGAGATATATTTGAGGCAGCATGGTCACACCACCAGATTTTACCAAATTATGGTCACAAAAATGTAGCTTTGCCTGCAGAGTGGGGCAAACACTCACCTGAGCAGGAATGTTGCAGCTATATTAGCAGAAATTCACTTTTTATCACCCATTGCACACCACCAAGTTTCACTGTAAACAACCCTGAAAGGCAAGTTTAATTTCATTACTAGTTTCATTTCATATTCCTTTTTAATTCAGGTACAAAGATTATAATGAAATTTAATGCATAATCTTGTCTTTTTCATACCATTACAGTTGTTTCTCTCAGTTTCACCTGCAGTTCTACAGTCCTATACCTTCTATTTCTCCTTGTCAAGGTATTTCCAAAGGGCTAAAGCTGACCAGCAGAGAAGAGACATAATCCATGGAGTAACTTACAGGCTATTTTAATCTGGTGTCTCTGATGGCTAAAAAAAAGAATCTCTATAGAAGTGGCATAAATTGTTTGATGTCACAGAACCATCCCTTTGTTCACACTGTTTCACTTTATTTTCAGTGAGTTTAGGAGGTTTGTACTCTGTGTATCTGGATAAAACTTTCAAGCTGCTTGTATACTCATATTTTGCAACAATCACCACTGGAAGACCCTGCAGCTGGCATGTTTGGCAGGTATGTATTGAAATTTCTCTCTGTTAACCCTTCTAAATAAACTTGATTAACCTGGCAGAGGTAAAAATTAAAATTTTATATTTTTAAAATCTTTTCCATTAATATTTCAACCCATTTGTTATGCCCCCTTATCCCTATCCAAATGGTTGATGCATCTCTGGACAAATTCTGATCAGAGGTGCTTGTCCCACTGTATTATTCTTCTATTTTCCCAGTTGCATGTCTGCTGCTCAGCGATGGGGCCAGGCAGGACACACTGTGTCCCAGAGAACAACCCCATCCTGCAGAGGATCACGGGTCTCTATGGCAGTGCAGAGCAATGGGATTAGAGAAGAGGATTGCAAGGCAATGTGGAGAAAAGGTGTTGCTCTTTATTCAATCCTACACAAGAAATAGCTCCATATTTGGAACTGACACCTAAGGAAGCAGGGAAAATAAGGCAAGACTCTCTCAGCAACCTCATCATGCAGGATTGGAAAAATTGTATGAAGAAAGGTATGTGGCGTCCCAAGGCTAAACCACAAAGAGCTGTTAGAGCTGATCTGGCGTCAGTTCTGAATGAGTGTTTTAGTCACTTAAAGAAACACCATGAAAAACCTTGGCAAAATCAGGGTTTAATATGAATTTGTGAAAATGTAACTTTACAGAGTTCAATGGCAAGGTTCACTCTATTACTTACTATACAGGCTAAAGCATACCAAGGAAGATCAAATCAGAAGCGATTTGGAATGGTTTACATGGAAGCCAGAAATGCAAAATGGAGTAAGGGTGCAAAGGATATGGATGTAGCTAAGGGTGAAAAAGGGTTTAGCAGAAATTAATCATTGAGTACTTTAACATTTACAGAGTGATTCAATGGGGTTTACTATAACTATGGCAATGACTTGACTGTAGATTTGAGATTGTAACATTTGTACCATACCCAATTCACACACACATAAAGGAAAAATGATGTATAGACCCATTTCTATGTGTGTAAAGGTACTCATTAAAAATTACTCTTGGGTTCAGGGTAATGGTCACATCAAATCCCCCTTTTTTCCAACAGGCAAGGGTTGCACCTTGAGGAGTTGTGGAGATGTTGGGGGTGGGGCGGGTATAAGTTTAGGCCTTATTGTCAGCCACGGTTCTTCAGGGGTTACAATCTTGAGAGTTTGTGAGCTCTGAGAGGCATCCCACTCAGAGAGGGCTGCTGGCACAGCCTGCTGGCACAGTCTCCTGAACTTTTCACAGTCCAGGAGAGCTCAAAGGACCTCTCTTAGGACTGTTGTTTATAAGGTCGCAAAATGATTGACTTTGGTCATCTTGTAAGTTTCCATCCTGGCTGTAACCCAAGTCAGTAACTATCAGGCTTTTTTCCCAAAGTGCAGTACCAATGATGCCATTCCACTAGGGCTAGAATTCACAATGGTGCTGCTCCACCACCAGGCTAGAATTCAAGTAAATGGTTTACCAAGGCTATAAAGAATTGTTTATCCTTTATTTCCCCACTTGATTGGGCATCCGATGTTTCTGATTGTTCCCACCTCTACCATGCAAGGACTCCTGGTATGACCAGGGAGGGCCTCACAGCTCAACTGATAAGGTCCAGGGATGCTTCACTGCTCAGACAGTTTGGTCAAGGCTTATCAGGAGCTTCTGAGATCAGCCCCAAGGATGAGGGTGGGGGGATGCACCACCACAGCAGCCTCCCATCCACAGGTGTGGAAAATGGTCATTGCCTACTGGAGAATCTTGCAGAGAAAGACACATGCAGTGAGCAGTCATGTGCATGCCCAGAGGCTGTCAGGATGTACAACTGGAAATCAGGTTTCTCATGTTGCCTTCCAGCCTACCCTTCTAATATTTCTTGCCTAGAGCTTAATTTCTCCTTTCTCCTTCCTGATTTTCCTTTTCCCTGCTTTTCTGGTCTTGACCCTTTGTTTATTAGGTTTCCACTCGCTCTTGAATCTGAAAAATAATGTCCTGCAATCTCTCTCAGTCTTTCTTTTCATCAATTCTCATCTTTCTTACAGACACAATAAAAAAGACCTCAGCATCTGCTTTTTCAATGTAGGGTTTGTTAATCATATTTTTCTTAAAACAAACCATTCAGTAATGTAGAAATGCAAGCATTTCAAACCTGGAAGGACACGTAAAGCAAATATATGAGCTCTGAAATTCTCAATCACTGCTTGTATTTTAATGTTTCATGACCTGCAGTATCGTGGACAGTATTTTTCAAAGTTCTGTGTAATGAAGGTGACCTTTTCACTTCTCAGAAAAAAAACCTAAATAATTAATTATCTGTCCAGTGCTAACATCAATAAACATAGTCATAAGTTCTTGAGCTTTCTGACAGCAGTGGGGGGAAAAGCATCACATTTGGGTCTCATGAACTTAATTTGCTGAAGCTGGCCTTCTTTGGATTTACAATGCTCTCTTGTGGCCAGATCAGGCATCTACACGACAATAGTTTATTACTCTAAGATCTGTAGTTTTTTTGACCAGTACAGTCATTTTCAAATTGTCACAAAATATTATAAATGTCAAAATCTGCTAAAACAGATGTTTTAGAGAAGTGTGTTCTCTCTTTATTTGTTCCAACCCCCCAACTGGGGAAAATTACCTAAGTTGTTCATTTATCAAAAACAGCCTCCTAATACTTAACTACCTCCAAACCATGTAAAGAAAAGAAACAGATTACTCCTGTCATTGAAAGAATAATTTAATATGACCTTTTCTTTAGCCAATACTAACTTTTAGCATGGATTTTTGAAGTTTATCATTCACAGGTTTTCACAGTGTCATAACGTGGTTTGGGTTGGTTGTTCAAAGTCCAATCCAACTTCCAGGGGTGGGGCATCCACACACAATGTCTCTGAGCAACCTGTTTCCTCACCATCCTCACAGTAAAGAATTTCTTCCTTCTACCTAGTCTAAACTTCTTCTTAAAAAGTCCTTCTTTTAGTCTAAAGTCCTTATCTCATATCCCATCACTACACGTCTTGGTATAAAGTCCTTCTCAATCTTTCTTGTAGTACCTTTATGTGCTGAAAGGCTGCTATAAACTCTCCCTGGAACCTTCTCTTCTCCAGGCTGAATAATCCCAAGTCTCTCCGCCTGATTTCATAGGAGACCTGCTCCAGCCTTCTGATCATTTTCATGGCTCTCAGTTCCCTGAGGATCCACAGATGTATGTCACTGGGTCCCATGGACTTGCCCACCTTCAGGTTCTTTACACGGTCTCAAACCTGATCTCCTACAATGGGACCCAATATATTCTCCCAGTTCCTGCCTTTACCTTCTGTGACTTGGGCAATGTGGCTGGAACACTTGCTGGGGAAGACTGAGGCAAAACTCCAAAGAGTACCTCAGTCTTCTCCATATGCCAGGTAACCAGGTCTACTATTTCCTTTTGGAGAGAGACCACATTTTTCCTAGTCTTTCTTTTTCACCAACATACCTATAGAAGCTTTTCTTGTTGCCCTTGATATCTCTGGCCAGATTTAGCTCTATCAGGGCTTTAGCTTTCCTAACCTGGTCCGTGGCTGCTAAGACAATTCCTTTGCAATCCTTCCAGGCTACCTGTCCTTGCCTCTATCCCCTGTAGGCTTCCTTTTTGTCTGACTTTGTCCAGGAGGTCCTTTTTCATCTACAAAGGACTCCTGGCATTTTGCCTCACTTCCTCTTTGTTGGGATACATCATTCCTGAGTTTGGAGATGACCCTTGAATATCATCCAGCTTTCCTGGGCTCCTCCTCCATCCAGGATTTTATCCCATGGTACTCTACCAGATGGATCCCTGAAGAGGCCAAAGTATGCTTTCCTGAAGTCCAGGTTATATCACCTGAACTATTACTTCTCAGATTTATCACTGACTCCTTGAGAACTGGAGGCTCACTATTAAAAAATAAATATAACCTAGAATTAAGGAAAATCATTCATCCTGACAGTATGTGCTCAGCCCAGACCTACCTCCATGCTGCTCCATTTCAAATGTGCTCTGAGCAAGGTTTCCAGACCTGCATTTCCTCACGCAATAAGGTAGAATACAAGAGTGTATTCTACCTTATTGCGTAGTGCTGAAGGCAGATCAGTACCACAGAACCACACTCTGGTGACACTCGTGTGCTCATGATGAGACACAGCAGGGTTGGGCTCCATCCTGCAACAGAGGCTGCTCTCATTCCCTTCACAGCACCATCCAGCTCTTCACTGTGCTCCCCTCTGGAGTGGTCCCACTAACTGTCTTGTCAATGTCAGATACAGAAAAAAGTGGGCAATAAATTGCCATTGTGCTCAAAAACACAACCAAATCAAATGAATTGGTGGGAAATACCTTCTCTTTTCCTCTGCTATAGGGTAATAGATTTAGGAAGAAAATGCTAAAGCCTGCAGGAGGGTGGCATCTCACCTGGTCTTCACTTCTGTCCAAGTACACATACACCATAAAATCTTCCACATGTACATAATCCCAGCAAGGATGCCTCAAGTTCCCAAAATCTTCCAAATTCATTGACTTACAGGCATTCACAGGGAAGAAACAAAATCATTGTTGGTGATTTTCAATTGTTCATTTGATCAGTAAAAACATTAAATTACAGAGGCATAACTTAAGAGGAATCTCTCAGTTCAGGCTGGAACAATTTTGCATTTACCAGATTCAACCTCATCCATAACCTACAAAAAAATACAGGCAAGGAAGTAATGAAGGAAACCCAGAATCAAGAGGAGAAAAAACTGAACTGAACACCTAATTATTACTAATTAGCATCTCTCACTGATTTGGGCATGTCGCTTTAAAAAAAAATTCTAATTTTATTTCACTGGTTTTATGGCTGCTGTAAAGATAACTGCTCAAAGGAAACATAAAATGCAATATATCAAGTGCAATATTTAAGCCTGCTTCGTATTCAGTTTTCAAAGAGAAAATTCAAGGACAAAATTTTTCTCTTCCTGATGTTGTTCTCTTCATGCTAAATTTGGATTGTCCTCCAAATATTTCAGAGCCTGTATATAACCTTGACATTCTTCCTTTCTCTTACTGTATAGGTAATTTTAGCATTGCTGTTGAACAGTTGGTGAATAATTGCCTTGGAAAATAAAGAAACAGAAAATCAAATCATAAGAAGATTTTAATTTTTACGGACACTAATGAAATTACTAAATGTAAAACAGAGGATAAGACTTAAAATTCCTCCTTGAGATTATTATGTCTTTGGAGCACCAAACTCCTGCTTTTAAAGAGTAGATATACTAGTTTCAAAGACACTTTAACCTTCTATCAGCTTGCATAATTAAAAAACATGCTATAGAGTGTTAAGTGAAGAACATAAAAATATTTTGCTTAATAATTTATTGGCTAACATTTTATAGCATCATTAAAATATTTCTTGTTATGTTACATGCTAAATATGCTCACATGTACTAGATAACTTTAAACATCTTGAAATCTGAAGAGATAATTCTTAGCTCAGTACAGAGAACTATGCACATAAACACCAGAAAGTGGATGGATGGAGCAGTTTAATTTTTTTTCTCCTAACCTCCTTATTTTTCAAGCTTCTGGCAAGCCATAATTCATTTTTATCACAAAGACACGAGAATTATGCAATCACTTTTTATGTATTCATATCATATGTGAGTTTGCATATCCTGTAATTTTTGTTTATAGTATACACCATTAATTTGACAGATAGAACAAGTCCTAATGTGCTCAGTTTCTAAAATTTAAAAAGACAAAAAGGCAGCCAGTTGGATGAGAATGGCTTTCTTAGTACCTTCACTGAGGGCATGCAGCTTGATCTCTCAAAAACACATCCAGAAATCCACTGCCAAGAGGAACGTTATGAAATTTCCAGCCATGGAAATGCTGTAGTTGGAACTCACTGCTTTTCTGACATCAGCAAAACAAGCAAAAGAAGTCATTCTGCTTTCCATGATGCTGCTTGTTTTTCCCTGGAGACACTATATTTGTAAACTATTGCCCCATCAGTGCCATTCACATGCCAATTCTTGGAACAAATAAGTGAATTAATTAAGGTTATGAGGTATTTTTAAGAGAAGTCTTAGCAAAAAAAAATATTTTACTGTATAAGCATGTTGAAATGTCAATATTACATTAGATGAGCCACGGAAAAGTCTCCACTGCTAACATTTACACTCAGGTCTTTCAATATAGCGCTGTGTTGTATAGTCTTTTGGTGCAGGTGAGCAGCCGCTTCTGTCACATGCTGAAGCAGATGTGAGCTTTAATACAGTGAATCATCTTTTTGCCTCTAGCTTTGCAGAGGGCATGTTCAGGTTTCTTTTTGACCTAGCTGACATAAAAAAATGCACCCATATTTCTACACTTCTTGCAGTTCCTCTTGGTTTTATTCCTCGGTGTTCCTTTAGCTCATTTTTAAAAACAAAATTGGTGGGGAGCTTTCAAAGAACAGTTTATGAAAGACGGGAACATATCAAGACTGATATTAATATGAGATAACTGTAAGTGGGTCCTTAGCTTTTCAAACATGAAAATTTCAGAAGTATGCAGTTTGGCGCTCTGGGCCAGAAGACCAATAAAATCGATGGGGGTTTTGGCTTGGGTTTTTTCNTCCCAAGTTGTTGGTTTGGTTTTTTGTTTGTTTTTCGGTTTTTGGGGTTTTTGTTTGTTTGTTTGTTTGTTTGTTTGTTTGTTTTTGGTTGGGTTTTTTTGTGGTTTTGGGTTTGTTTTTTTTTTTGAAAATCAGACAACCAGAAGGAAATACATTAAATTGCAGTGCAAGACATCCTGAGCTATCAGAGTCTGAAGGCTGATGCAGTGTATTGAGTACATTGCTATGCTGACAGCATAGTGTACAGCTGTGATGCTACTACACACAGCCTAAAGACTTCGTTGGAAAAACTCTACAAAATATTACGAAACTCATACAATACTCTAAGGAACAAGGAAGTCTTAGGCTCCACATTATGTGATTACAATATTGCTTTAACCCAGTCTAACTTGCATTCTGACAACACCCTCTCTAGAGCTCCTGGCAGAAAGCATGACTGGGGACGGACAGGAAGTTCTACTTCACTTCCCCTATCACCAAAGCAATAGGAGTCTCAAAAACAAATTGCATCTATGCTCAAAAGCACAAATGGGCAAGACCTCTTCCTGTGAGTCATAAATCCTTCTATCTTGTGGAAGAGGATAACTCTTAAAACAGAAAAAACTTTGGCGAGTTATATGGCATTTCCTCAGTCTTATCCAGAGGTGTACTGGTAGACCTCACTAAAGGCTGGCAGCAAACTTAAATTTCTGTGTATCACAATGGAAGCTTAGGGAAAAAATTGGAGGAGTGCAAAGTAACAGCTAAGAAAAGGTATTGAGCTTTAAATTACAGTTTCTGGCAACTTAAGGTAGAGAAGCTATAGTTACACTACTATAAACTATATATACACTACTAAGCTCTAGTTACTACAGCTATAGTATACCTATGTACATTATAAAACTGTTTCTCCTTCAGAATTTTGGATAATGTTGCAGCAATAATATAAGCTGATGAACTTTTCCATTTTATATGTGTTGGGTTTCTTATATTAGTAGGATTTATACTCGTTTTTTGTTCGAAGTAGAAAGTCACACATGTAGATAGTGAGCAAATCTAAGTTTTAGTCACCTCTCTGCATTGTAAACAATAGCAAAACTTTATACGTGAATTATGGATTTAAATCATATAGATATTGTTGAGTAGCTTAAAAAGCTTCATTTTTTTTCACCATTCTTTTACTAGTTTTATAGCAGAACATTTGTTCTAAATTTTATACATAAGTATGTGTCTGGTAAATGTGGTTGATATGTCTCTCTTATTGGAAGGCAGCTTAAAATGTAAAAAAATTGATCCCAAAAAATAATAATTCAAGGTGGCCAATGGGACAGGCAGATATGAAGATACCGATCTTAAAAATTTGTACATTTGTTTTGGATGTCTTTGAGGTTTTGCTCTAGAATGAAAGGCTTCCCATCAGAAAGTTACTTTTCTATAGTGAACACATGGAAATTATGACAATGTGAATGAAAAAGCAAAATACATCACTTCTGTATAACAATGCTAATGGATGAAGTATTTCATGAGTCATAAGTCTTTTCAGACAGATCAACCTGTACTAAAGGTTAAGTGATTTTCCAAAGTTTAGGCAGAAGTTGCTGTATATTAGAATCACAACATAGTCATATGCTGGCAGATACAGTCATATCTTGCTTTTATAATATTAAATGCAGGATTCCAAACAGGAAAAAGATCAGTTGCAACAGTGTACTCTTTGTTTCATTGTCTTCCTGCTAATGAGATACTATTTTCAGAAAAAAATCTTTTTCTTCTTTCTTTTTTTTCTTCTTAGTCATAACAGATAGACACATATGAGTCTTTGTTGGAACTTTTAGGGAGCAATTTTGGTTATTCTCTGAGCAGAGAATAAATAAATAAAAAAGAACTTCCAGTCATAGACACAGTGGCTCTATTTTACAGAATTCATCCAATACATCCCTCTACTACAGCAGCTTAGATATAGTCTCCTTCCCTTCTTTTATTACACTCCTAGGTTTAAAAAAAGATGGATTTCCCAAGTGTGATAAGTTATCACAGTCCCACAGACATCACATGATTTGGAATTCATCCATGCCTGAGTACTCTGGGACTTCAAAATTCATTTCATGTAATGTAAAATCTGAGAAGCACAATTTATCTGAAGTCAAACTATTAACAATATGATATGCATTCCATTTTTTTCTTAGCAAATTTCATATATAAGGGCTGGTAAGGAAAATATTATTGTCAAAATCATATATAAACATAAACTTATCACAGCTTAGCTATTCTTGTGGAAGGGAAACTTACAGATGTGTTTAATTTATTTACATTTGTCATTCTCTCTCTTCCTGAAGACACAAATTAGAAGGTCAGCTTTCTGAACACAGTTATTTTATTGCAATGTTCATTACCTACTTTTTTTCAGTAGTGTATACCTACAGATTTTTTTAACACTGTAATTTAAATTATTCAATTTTAATGTCATGGGACATAAGCCTCCTTAAATTTCTTTACCTACTCCTTCCTTTTCATTCATGATTTGTCATTGTTCCCTTTTACATCCTTCTACATCTCTCCATTTTCAGTCATTATCTTCCACCCTGTCTTCTTGATGGTTTTGTCTACATTTTTCATTTGACATTGTGTCCCTATATTGTTAAACTCTCTTTTCCTTTAATTTCATTTGTATTCTCTCCAATGTGATTTTACCCACCTCATTCATTTTTATTGTTGTGTTCTGTGTCATCCTCTCTTTTTCAGAGTCTGTTTTCATTTCTCTTCAGATTTTCATTTTTACAGTTTCAGTATCTAACCTTCTTGGTGAGGAGGGCAAATAACTATTTCAAAATGTATTTTTTGCCATTAAGCTAACATTTTCCTTGGATTTTTAGACAAAATATCAAGCTTTTCATGTAAATTTCAAACCTAATACAATCTATATCATACCTTAGAAATTTCTGCATTTAGTGGTAGTAGTCTTAGTAGTAAATTTCAAAAGGTACACATTATACAATCAGATGAAAATAGGTCACTACATTTTGACAAAAGACAGATGGATAGCATATGCATGTATAGGCAAAAACAGTTTATTACATAGCTGTTCATTTGATACTATGATAAAGCCTTTTCCTTTCACTCTTTGCTGGTATCCTTAAGAAAGAAACAGCCCTTGAGAAGGAAATTAGGCCTAGGTATTTCTGCTGGCTTACACATGCTAAGTGCTTCTCCTTGAACTCTGCTTGTATTCTCTTGGTCTACATCATTTCTGTGCAGATCAATGCAAAGTTGTAAGTGTTACATCCTAATTACCATTAAACTGTTTCCTCTTTTCAAATATCATTTATGTGGTAAGATTCTAGGAAGCATTTTTGAGATGTCTGTAAAGTCTTTTCTTTTGGCATAGAGGTGTTATTCTTTTTCACTGTTAAATGGCATAAGTAATGTACGATATGATATGATATATTATTATATGGTATGGTATGATATATGATATGATATGATATGATATGATATGATATGATATGATATGATATGATATGATATGATATGATATGATACATATGCTGCATACCAATTTAGGTGCAAGCCTTCCTTGTGACACCTTGAGACATAATAATGGATGAAGAATAAGAAGCCACAGAAGACAAATATTTTTAAGACAGACTTGAAAGGTAAAAGCTCCAAAGACGATTCAATAAAAACATTGATGGAATGAATTATTTAACTGTAAAAGAAGCAAAAGATGGTTTTTTCACCCTTGTGGTCTCCCTCCACATCCTCCCCATGCACTCTTCTTTGGCTTTAGGCTCTCTATTTTGCCAGTATTGTCCCAAGTGTGTCTATGTAACAGACTATAGGTGACAGAAGTAGTGTAATTTGGCCAGGCCAGACATGGCTGGAGGTACTTTTCTCCACTTTTTCACTGAAGGATTGGCTTTTAGGAGGAAATCCCAACCTTAAGATCATGACCTGTAAGTTGAGACAGTCTTCTTAATTCAAGACAGTCTTCTTAATTCTTCTCTCTTCTAGCCCAGTCATATATCTGCACATGAACACCTCTAAGAAGCAGTTTGTCACAACATACTTGTGTTTCAGCAGAGTGCGTTGTTGCTGGATTTTGCTGTGTCTGATTATCAATGGTGGTGATCAATTCTGTAGACCTTCAGTTTAACTTTCAAGGAGCTCTGCAAAGCATCTGTAATTTATTTTTGGAGATGGATGCGCTTTGGTTCAGTGTCGGGCTGTGTTGCCTGGCAGACCACATTCTCATATCTTGACTACAATGTGGGGTTCACTGAGCAAGTCTGTAAAACATTTTCTTCTTCTGTACCTACATTATGCTTGCAGAAAAGGTTATCTAGGAAGTTTTGAGTGCAGTGTTTTCTTTATTCCTGGCTTTCTGTGCTTCTATGAAATTAGAGAAACTAAAATTCTATGACAAAGAGACCCGTTTTAAAGATGTAGCTTGATTCCAGTAAAAGTGTTTTAACTAATCCGATTTCAGTACATGCTGAAAATGCCAATATCTGATTCTTTAGCAAAGTACTGATTCTACCCCCAGTATTTGCATTTAGAGAGGACTTAAGGACCATAAATTTGCATCTGACCCTGTGAATACTGATTATATGAATCACCCAGGTTACTTCATTTCTGGAAACCATGCAATCTTTCATTGAAAGGAGGATGACAGGCTGTTTTCCGTCTTTCCCTGCCATGATTCTGTCTTTGTAGACTCATTAATAATCTTAAAACTAATTCTCATCTATATGCAGCTAACAAATGCACCTACATCAAAGTCATGCTTCAGAGCAGCACTGCTGATGAGCTCCGAGGGAAGTAGCAACCAGACGAGAATGTTGAATGTAATGCCGTATATTATATTTTCTGTGGTGCCCTGAAGCAAGAATGTCTGACCATGACTAATTCATATTCAAAGACAGAATTGACCTATCAGGCAGATTCTTCTTTTCTTTTAAAAAAGTAATGTTTTAAGTGGTCGAGAGGAGTCCATCACTGTGGCAGATACAACGGGGCTGAAGTGATAAAGAAATAGCATTTGCTAATCAAGGCATGAAGAAAGACCAAAACCGAGGTTTCAGGTGACAAAAGGCAATGACTTGTCACATGTCACTCATCAAGAAAGTCCCTTTGATAATAGAAGGATAATAGATTATCCCATTCATTACATCTAGTGGTTTTCTATTAATTTAATTTGGGTTTAAAAATTAGAAGAAACAAAACAGCCCTCACACATTATGAGAAGCTGAATGTAAGTAAGAAAAGGCCTTAACTAAGTAAACCCCAGGTGTTTCTCTCTAACAATGCACATGGCTGACTGTCAACGTGTTGCTTTCTGACTGTCTTGTCAACCTTTATGTAGACAAGCAGCAGCTGAGGTGATTCTTCAGCTCTAATTGACCAGTGCCAATCCATTCCTAATCAAATGCCACGATTGGGATTTTTTTTTTTTTTTTTTGTGAAGCATGGAAAAAAACTCCAGAAATTAAATACTATTATAGAATTAAAGAATCATGGAACTGTAGAAAGGTTTGGGTTGGAAGGGACCTAAAAGATCATGTAGTTCCAACTGCTCTGCCACGAGCAAGGAAACTTCCACTACTCCAAATTTCTCAGAACCCCATCCAACCTGGTCTTGAACACTTCCAGGGATAGGTGGTCTACAACCTCTCTGGGCAACCTGCTCCAGTGCCTCACCACCCTTATAGTAAAGAATTTATTCCAAATACCTAATCCTAAACCTACCCTACTTCAACTTAAGGCCATTCCCCCCCTTGCCCTATCGCTGCATGAACTTCTGGAAAGTTCTCCTCCAGCTTTCTTGCAGGCCTCCTTTAGGTGCTGGAAAGCTGCTGTAAGGTCTTCCCAAAGCCTCCTCTCTAGGCTGAACAGTCCCAACTCTCTGAACTGGTCTTCATAGGAGAGCTGCTCCTGCCCTCTGATCATCTTCATGGCTTTCCTCTGGACTTGCTCCAGAAGGTCAACATCCTTCTAGTGTTCAGGGCCCCCTAGCTTGACACAGAACTCCAGGTAGGGTCTCACAAAGGCAAAGTAGAAGGGCAGGACCGCCTCCCTCATCCTGCTGGTCACATTTCTTTTGATGCAGCCCAGAACACTGTTGGCTTTCTGGGCCAACTGTAAGCACATGTCAACAGGTCATGTCCAGCCTCTCATCCAACAACACCTCTGAGCCCTTCTCTGGGTTGCTCTAAATCCCTTCTCCACCCAGCCCGTATTTGTGCTTGGGATTGTCATGACCCAGGTTCGGGACCTTGCATTTGACTTTTTTGAACTTCATGAGGTTTGCACAGGCCCAGCTCTCAAGCCTGCCATTGTCCCTCTGGATGGAATCCCTTCCCTCCAGATTCATTACAAGCTGGATAGAAATAGTGCACAATATCAGCATCCTGATTCTGGCTGGGATAGAGTTAATATTCTACTTAGTAGCTGGTACAGTGCTGTGTTTTGGATTTAATATAAGAATCATGTTGCTTTAGCTGTTGCTAAGGAGTTCTTACCCTGAGCCAAGGACTTTACAGTTTCTCATGCTCTTCCCAAAAAATTCTATGGCGCATCACTTGTGTCTCTCTTGTTTTATTCCTCTCTTTCTTCTTTGCATTATATTTATTAGTTGTCTATTTCACTTCAAGTAAAGAGAGTGAGCAGCTATGTGGGACTCAGTTGCTGGCTGGGCTTAAACTCCAAAAAGGCAGCCTCGCTCCTCATGCCCTCTTCCTCAACCTCTCCCTCTCCCCATGGGACAGGGAGGAGAATCAGAAAATTGTAAAACCTGTGGGGTGAGATAAGAACAGTTTGATACAATTGCTCACCACTCACTAACCAACGCCCCTGCTGTACAAGCAGAGATGAGATATTCACAGCCAGCCCCCTCCCAGTTTATACACTGAGTATGATATTCTATAGTACAGAATATCCCTTGGTTCAGGTCAGCTGTTCTGGCTGTGCACCCTCCTGACTTCTTGTGCACCTGCTTGCTGGCAGAGCATGAGAAAATGAGAAACAGAAAAGTCCTTGGCTTAGGGTAAGCACTACTTAGCAACAGCTGAAACATCAGTGTGTTATCAACATATCCTCATCCAAACCACAGCACTGTACCAGCTACTAAGAAGAAATTAACTCTATCCCAGCTGAAAACAAGACAATGAGAATAAGGAATATATTTATCAAACATAGCAGGACACAGTAAGAAAATTTCACGTTACTAGAATTTATTACTCCAGCACAGAGTCTTAGTCCCTAGTGTAGGAGTTGGCTCTGTAATAGAAAAGCTAGGAAGATGCAGTGGTGTGGGCCATGGAGCCACTCAGTCAGTTCCTGAGGAGTTCATGTGTTAACATAATATAGTTAAACTTTTCCTTTCCTGCTTAAAATGCCTTTTAATGTGATCCAATGAACTGGAACATCTCATTTCTCTGATGAGTGCCGTAGTTTACCTCTGATCGAGTAGGCTCCAGGTACAGGCTATAACTGCAAGTCTTGCAAGCTATCTCCACAGCTGCTTTCTCAGCAGGAGAGGATAAATTCTGTTCTTCTGCTCTCCACAGATGATTGACAAGAAATTTTTGCAAGGAGAACAACAGAAATCTCTTTCTTCAGCTCTTTCTTATCCCCTCCACACACATACCCCCAAATAGGTTTTTGTACAGAGAAGGTGTGATTAAGACAGCAAAAGGTAATAAGACACAGAGGGAAAGCGTTTTTTAGCTGAATCATGCCCTTAAACATTCAGCCTCCACATTAATCATTGAGTGACATCAAGGATTCACTTCAAAATTGGATCTGACTAGTGCACTTAATTTACCTACTGCACCAAACAGCTGTTCAGCTTCTGTTGAATTTGAAAGCAAATGCAATTAGTGAGTGTTCACTGATGCTTCCTCATTCTATTGCCAGCCCATATCATTGGAACAGTTAATTACTGCAGAGACAAAGGCTTGACTTACCTGATATAGTACATGATTATTCATCATTGATTCGTTTTTTCTTCTTCACTGGTAATTTTGTTAACATCCCTGACAGTGCTTAAGAGTGAATCCCCTTGATCTTTTGTGCTATTATGTCTTCTCAAACGCTACTCAAAGTCTCCAGGTAGCTTAATTCTCTAGATTTTAATGAGACATGAGGTATCGCATCAGTTGACACTGCATGTAACTGGAGAAATAACTTGATTACATGGATCATAGCAAAATGTGCTATTCGGTCTCTGCCCATCACAGCTCTCTTTGCACTTGGGGATTTTCCCAAGTGTATGCAGACCAAATGACTGCTGATGGAATCACTATCTTTCAGTGACGGCTTGAAAATAAAAGAGGCTTCAAAGAAAAGAAAGATTATTCCATGGTTACTCTTGTTTTTAATAGACCTGCTCCAGTCCTACATGGGGGTTTTTTTGCTGGCTTTGTTTGTGGTTTTAAAAATGGCCGCAGTACTCCACTCCATCACTAAAATGGAGGTAGCTGACTTCCCATCCCTGCCTACGAGATGTCACGGGCTCGCCCGAGATGCAACCCCTTTTCTCAAAAACGAAGGTCAGTCTGCATGAAAAGTGAGGACCCTACATTTATTGGTTGCGGTGGTTAATGGCATGGACTCCACAAAATGGCGATAAGCGAAGAAGACCTTTTATTGCAAAAATCCAAGGTTCTTAAACTGTTATTTTGTTATGAGTGAGTGAGTCACAACAAATGTGTTTAATCAACCACCACAAACCACGGTGGGAACATGCTTCAGGTGTAACCAATCACCAACCCCACAGTGTGAGCACTTATTGGTCCTAACAATTGTTTTCCAGTTATGTAACTTGTTTTTCACCTCTAGTTTAGCTGAGTCATTCCCAGAATGCTCTCTGGTTAGCCGAAGTAGCAGAAGTGAGCAAGGATTTTACAAGGGCAACAAGGCCCTCATTTTGTAAGGCCTTCCTGCTCCGCAACAATTGGTGGCCTCTAGGCTGGTGAAGGACAAGTTGCTCAATACAGCTGCCAGTCCTGGACATTTCTGCAGTGTACGTGCAGATCAGCTCGGCTGTGCTGGCATGGTGATACACCATACTCCTCAGAAAGGCCAGATTTAGTCATTTACTGCACATGTTTGACTTTATTGTCAGGCATATGCAAAATAGCCCTAAGCTGTCCTGCTGCACCCCTCTCCCATCACATTGCAGATTTACCTGGTTACTCTGGCAAAGGAAGATCGCCTAAGTTATTAGGGCAGGTTTTAGTAATTTGCACAGCACTGCACATTCATTTGTCATCTTTTCATATGTGAAAATTTGTAACCATTCGTGGAAGAACAAAAAGAAAAGTACTAAGGAAACGTAGAAAAAAGTTGTATGAAAATTTAGGATAGAGAAGCTGTGGAAAATTCTCAACAATGATGCTGAAAGAAAAAGGAATTTTTTAAAAAGTGGGATGTTCAGGAGGAATCTGAAGGAACTGAAATACTGCTCCTAAAGCAACTCAGGTGGCAAAAGTCCTGCCAGCCACCACAGCACAATGCTGACACTTAGAGGTCAGTAAAGTAGAATTAAAAGGACTTCTCTGCCACCCGAAAGAGACTCGATACTTTTCAAAGGCTTTGCATCATCCGAGAGATCAATAACCTGCCATTTGGTTTGCCCGTTCTTTCTTCTCATGAGTATGCTTCTCTCTTTTTATCTGACTCTCCTACATGAAAGTTTCTTATCATTATACATTTCACAAAGAATTCCCAACAAAAATGCTGCAAGATCAGTCCACAAACAATAAACTGTACGGCAAAATCTGATCTGCACATCACTCATATGGTAGCTGAGACCTGCATAGAACCAGAGATATTTGCTTTTGAATGCTATACCATTCAGTCTGACTTTCAGTGGGCTTTAAAGCTGTCTCAACATTACCTCATTTTATTAGGGTTCTCTTTCAGTTTTGATTTTTTTTTTTTTTTATTTAAGTTGCTTTAGACCACAAGTTTATTTTTGGGTACATCATTTCATTCCATAAGAAAAGGTGATCAAGTGAGAAAAAATACCCCTTGGATTGCAGGCAGTTTGGCAGTCACTGCTGTTGGGGGCACAGATCAAGACAAATTTTGCAAGGCAAAGTTGCCTTTCACTTCCTTGAGGATCAGCCTCTACAAACTGTTCAAGTCACTAAAAAAGCATAAACTTCACCTCAAAGCAATCTATTCTGCGTGGGGATAAATGAATTGGGGATTAGGCAATTTCAAAACAGGTAATTGCCTGAAATGAGCAATATCTAGGAGCTGGTATAGCCAGTGTTATCACCCACATAAATATTGACTCATGTATTAAGAGTAATTAATGAGAAAACAAAACTGCAATAAAGGGGGGGAAAAAGTGAAAAGCAATCCTCCTAGAGGCCCTGAAGGCCTCTCTTGTCTATATTTTGTGTTTATCAATGCTCTAAACTGAATTTTGCAATGCACATTTTATTTGTTGATCTGTAAAATTTCAGCAAAGCATTTCATAGTTATTTCAGCTCATGAATTATGCAATAGCATATGACAGGAGCAATTCATTCATATCTCAGGAGGCAGAGGAATGAAAATCTCAGCTTCAGCTTGAGTTTGTTTTTTTTTTTTTTTTTTTGTCTGGCACACAATCTCTTAAAATGGTACCTCAGAGACACAAGAAAGATGTTGACCTGTTAGAACAAGTCCAGAGGGGGAGCACAAAAATTCATTCATTGTGCCCTCCATACTGACTCTACCAAGGGATAAGAGCATGTGCACAGAAGGTACAGGAGCAGAATGGCTGAAGGGAGAAACACACAATAACATGGCACCACCTCTTGCTTCCGGGGACAGAAAAGGACACAACCTTGACAGAATTCCAGGCTGCCCATTCCAGCTGCACCTCTCTCCTCCTCCCTCTGTTCCCTCCTCATCCACATCTGAATTTTCTTCCAGACTTCATTCCACTTCATTCAAGGCTAGTATCAAGTAATGAGGATACTACTAGTATCCTCATTAATGTTGTTGGTGCTTTAAAGCAGTAGTCCTCAGAACTTCTTAGAAGATAGGGGAATGTCATAAGCCCCATTTTAGAAATGAAAAACGTCAGCTGAAACACAAAACAGTATTAACCTGCTGCGGAACAAGGACCTGTTTCTCAGGTTGATCAAATGTGAAAATTTCTCAAGACAAAGTGCATCAAGCCTTAACTATAGAGTTACCTTTCATCTTGAAAACTTGCTGTCTGGACTCCTATTCCATCACGAGTGAAAAAGATGTAAAGTAATCTTTAAAGTTTTAAGGATGGGACTCTTCCTAGGTTCAAACATCTCTCCACTTGAAATACAGGCTGTCACATATATAATGTTTCTACAAAATGTTTGCTTTCTTTAGTGAAATAATATCAGCCACAGAAAGCTTGTTAGTTGTGATTTTGCAACAGGCCACCTCCTCTTGCAAGTCTTTATTACTTCCACTTCAAAAGATTTAAGCTGGTCATACTAGTTACTCATTCTTCTTCCTGGTGATGCTTATAATATGGGACTCATCATTTTCCTCTTATCACCTGCCTCTATCACACCTGCCGTGAAGAGCAGTGAGATTTATGGGATCCATGGCAGTTGTTCCCCAGATGTGATGAATATCTATATCTTCTTGAAGCCATTTACCAAGCACCTAGGGGTTTTTCAGTGGCTGTGAGGATAAGACGATAGGAGGATAGCAATGGGTAAGAGGCTAGGACAAAATTCATACAAAATAAACTGAAATAAATGCTTCATCATAGTGGGTGTAGCTGCAATAAGGCTTTAAGGAACAGGGTTAACAGTGTTATAGCCTTTTAATCTATAGCCTGAATTTTAGAAATTCACTGGCTGATTTAGAAGTTTTGAATTACATGTAAGAAAATTACAGCGTAATTTGAGCAAAACACATCAATTTTTTTCCCCCAGACAGATACACGTCAGGACATAATACACCATATAATGCCTATAACTTGTTAGGAAGAAACAAAATTATAAAGAAATGTGTGTATAAGCACTAGAGAGAAAATTGACCTGTTTAAATATCTGCATTCAACATCTTGGCAAATATTTCCTTCAATGGAAAATCAGCCTGATTTCAGGAATATGAACTGTGTCTGGAATAGCAGATGAAACAGAGGCAAGGCAAAAATGTCTACACTGCTTCATTTTTAGCATTTTCCTGGTATGGTTTTGGAAAGTAAGCATTAGCATCCTCCCAGCTAAGCTCTAAACATCTCTCAGCGTTTTAGAAGACTGTTTCTAATGGACAGTTTCGCTGTAGCCACCCTACTTTAGGCCAGTTTACACATGAAGACATGGGTCAGCTGGGAGGCTTAGCCTCAAGGCAGTCTCTAACCTTTTCCATGTAGAAACACATATATCAGTATCTGTACATACACACTTCATCTGTGGCAATGCAGTTTCTCAGTGTTCTATATCTATCTTATTCCTAAACCCTACTGGCAGTGGTGAGTCCAGGAAAGATCTGCCCCTCTGTCTTTTATAGCAGTGAAGCTAAAAGATACAATTCACTAAAGCATGAGCAAGAATGTGAGGAAAAGGCAGTACAGCCAGGCTCCTTGTTATATCCTACCCATAACACAGACACTCCACAAGTCCAAATGCAATCTGAGCTGAGATGAGGATAAATCCTCAGCAGGGTCTGTGGGGAAGGCTGCTGGGATCCTGGTGAGATCATACCACCAGGTCACAGCTGTGAGGAAGAATGAGCAGTATTAAACAGATCAAGGGTGCAGAGAAACACTGGTTTCGTATCCCCCAAGGGAAAAAAAAATAAATACTTGTATCACAAAATTGAGATTGCTGCAGTCTTCATGCAGTATTGGAGGCATAAAAATGATCTCCCTAGAGACAGTCATTCACTGTGCACTTCATGCCATCTTGCAGAGTCAAATACTGATGAAACACTAATCCGGCATTTCTAAATAGGAAGAACAGGAAAAGTATGTGAACACTGACCTATTGCAGAAGAAATATTCAGGATAATGGAAAAGAATGGAGAGACATAACATCAAAAATTCAGCTGATTAAAAAATTGGTCATACCAACATAGCTTTAATTGAACTTTGAGGTCAATGATGTATCCAGTTCTAGCCAATGTGCAGAGACAGATGCTGCTCACTCCGACCAAAACCAAGAGGCAGCACAACAAGCGGGTGAAGAAGTGTGGCCAAGTGTTGGCAATATGCAGCAAAACACTTTTGAAGCCAGCTGTTAACACAGAAATTAAACAAACAAACTAACAAACAAAGCTACTATTACTTGGAATGTACAATAGTTGAAGCAAAGGGGGTACTATTGCCACAAATCATTACTAAAGCAATCCAGCAGTTCAGCTGAAATGCTGTGTCTGACTGTCCACACCATGAAAGGAAAAGATAACAGTACTTTGGTGCCCTCTCTAGCAGCCTAACAGAGATGTACTGTAAGGAGATCGACTCCTCCGGCATATGCTGTAGTCAGATAAAGACTCTCACAAGAGCTAGTAAAAAACTCAAAGTGCAGACATCCCTCAGGTCTGGTGGAGCTGCTGAGGAAGGAAGTGGGGAGAGCAGAAAGCCCAGACACCCTCAAACTCATGGAAACCAGAGTTGGCAGCTGTGTTTTTTCATTTTTGCAGTCTTTAGCATTTTTATGATGGTGGAAAGCCCTCAAAAATGCCTTGGATGTTTGGGAAACCTTCCATCAGGAAAAACAGCCCTGCAAAGAAGTCACTGTGTGGTAATCCTGAAGATATACTGCTTGATTTGTCAGGACTAGAAAGACCTCTGGTTGCAATGCTGAAAATAGGATCTGGCATTCTGAATCACCCAGTCCCTTGCAATCTGCACTACGTCTTTTGCCAGGTACTGCTGAAGGGAAAAAGAAAAAAAAAAAATGGCTCCAGACATCAGCCTGCCCTTAAAGCTATTCCAGCGATAACAGATAAAGACAAAACAGGACTTTCAGACATCAGGCCTGCAGCTGGTCATGGTTGTTGTCTAAGACCATAGCAGAAGATACCACAGGATGTCTTTATCAAGCTTTGCAGAGCCAGAAGCAGAGTACTAGTCTGAATGCCAAGAAGCTGGAGAAGAGAGATCTTCACTGTCAGAAATCTCTGGGGTCTTGGGAACTTCCGAATAGTCCTTGAGAAAGACTAGGTTCTTGAAGTCAATGTAAGCAGTTTTAAGAATAGCCAAGTACAGCATCTGCCTGCAGTCCAGTGTGTAAGCAATAATAAAGTTAGATGAGGGAATGAAGAATAGGTAATGCAGGTGGTGAACCAGCCTTGTAACACTACTGTCATTTTAAACAGCAGGAATTTCAGAACGTTCCTAGGCCTCAGGATGAAACAGAAGAGTGACAGTGAAGCAAACCCAGCAGTTCTCACCTTCTGTTGACATGGCAAAATGATGATTTTATACTGAAACAGAAATGCTAACTCTATGCTGCACAAGACAGCCCCAAGAATCACACCATGTGCCTGAGGGCATTGTCCAAACACTTCTTGAACTCTGTCAGGCTTGCTGCTGTGACCACTTCCCTGGTCCAGTGCCCAACCACCCTCCAAGCGAAGAACATTTTAATAATTTCTAAACTAGACTTTCCCTGAAACATCTTCAGGTCATTCCCTCAGATCCTGCAACTGGTGACCACAGAGATCAGCGCCTGCTGCTCTGCTTCCCCTCGTGAGGATGTTGTAGACTTAATGAGGTATGCACAATATACGACAAATAAGTGTAGAGAGAGGGTCCTGTGCAGACCTTGAAGCAGCTTTCCAGTGCCTAAGGGGAGACTCTAAGAAAGAGAGGGATTTTTTGCAGGGTCTTGTAGTGATAGGACAAGGGGGGAAATGGCCTCAAACTAAAAGAGGGTAGGTTTAGGCTAGATATTAGGAAGAAAATTTTAATATAAACTGGAAAAGGTTGCTTAAAGAGGTTGTAGATGCCCCCTCCCCAGAAATATTCAAGGCTGGATGGGGATCTGAGCAACCTGGTCTAGTGAAAGTTGTCCCTGCCCATGGCAGAGGGTTGGAACTGGATGATTTTTAAGATCCCTTCCAACACAAATCGTTCTGTGATCTCTGTCAGGTACTCACACAAACACACACACAAACATGGATTTCCCAGAGCAGGAAATCTCATATGATGCCTTCATGTTTCACTTCGCTGTAGGCAACGAAACAACAGTAAAAATGTGCACAAGTCACAGATCTCAGCCATAAAAAAACCTGGGGACTCGATTTCGCCGTCTCGTTGCAGCTGCTGGCGCCCCGTCCTTCTCTTCCCCAGAACCCCATCAGTGAGCAGGGCGGGTGATCCATCCCGGTGCCGGCACATTCCCGTTTCCCGGGCTGACCACACGGTGGTGCGGCCGGTCCGGTCCTGGCTCCGCGGAGCATCCCTGTGCCGGCGGCGGCTGTGCCCAGCAGGTGGCTCTTTGCAACCACATAACGCCGGGCAAGCCCTCGCTTCCCTCCCTACATCTCCGGGGCAGCGTTCTCAAATCTTTTGTTCCTCCTGTGAATAACGCAGTGGCGTGCTGGAAGCTCGACGTTGCTTTCCAGAGTGCAATGGCTTAGGCTGGATGTAACACACTTTTGTGTAACCAGTACTTGTTACAGCACTACACGCACAGACAGGGTTGTATTCGTTGGACTAGAATTGCATCTCAGTTCTGCTTGAGTAAGTCTGAAATAGCTCAGCTGGAGCCAGTGGAGATATTACAGATGGGAATGACAGGGGAATTTGGCCCTTTGTTAAAATATCTTCATGTAGAAACAATGCAGGAAAATTGAACTATGACCAGGTTCCTTCATTATGGGCTAATTTGACTCTAAAATGACCCCTCTTAAGTCGGTGAAGCTACACAGGTGTGAAGGAGAGTGCACACAGAAGCCAGGACTGTTTGAACTGCTTGATTTAAAAGGAACCATTTTGCATCTATTAATAAATGCAAGTTTATTTGTAAGGAAAATTATATTCATATAAATATATATAAAATATAGACAGGCTTAGATCTTTAAGAGACACACTTCAAAGGGCCTTGACTTATTGGAAAGTTCAGACTGAATCAGACTTTTGCTGTTCAATCACCATCTCTTAAATACATCTAAACTCTGGCGAAGTTACTGTTTCTAGAAAAAAAAATCATTTATTGGTGCAAAACATTCAAAATGTGGAGATGTTTTACTTGACTGGGAAAAGGTTTCCAAAATGCACAGATTTATCTTGACCTTATTGAACTTGGAGCTACAAGGCTGTAGCTTGACAGGACTTCATAAGAGTCCTTCTTTAAATTTGCTGCCATTTCTGCTGACAGTTCAGGTCTGCTTTTGGAAAGATGAGCAAAACATGAAAGAAAAGGTATTCTAAGAGTGCATTTCAAAATTTATTAAGGCATATATGTTGGGGTGATGGAAAGGAATACCCTTGCCTAATTGTTTCCCTCTACTCTGATAATTTTGAGGTTATTTTTCTCTGACATTCAATATAATAATATTTGAGGTACTCCTCAGTTTCTAGTGCTACTAAACCTTTCCTGCTTCTGAAAGTCACGCCATGTCTTTACTTTCCAGGATATATCAGCTGGCACTAAGGGGGAAATATGGAAGCATAGGGTAACACTGAAACTGAGTTGATATGTTCCGCATTCGACTGACTATTGAAAACCTACTTTCTTTTTCCCATATCAACCATTTCACACTTCCCTTTGAAATGTAGGAGGCTTATGAATTGCAAGAGCTATACTGTAGGTGTGAGTTACTTGAGCTTCTACCTCTTCCAGGATGAAGTCGTCACCTGCATCAATAAACCTCCAGAGCTATTTTTGGTAAGCTCCGCTGGGCTCAGTGCCTCCTGGGGGTTCTTCCAAACCTCACTGTGCTGCCTTCCATGGACTCCGTGGCAGTCAAAATGATTAAGAGTGCTGCCTGAGAAATATGGGAACAGTGATCCAACATAACTCGTTTAATATTCTGAAACTATTTTTCTTGATTCTGCTGTGGTTTATCCAGATATTTAACATTTTCTTATGCACTCTCTTTACACTCTCTTGCTAGTATTGATGCTTTATAAGAAAACTAATGCTGTCATAAGAAGAGCTAAGCTACTTATGGCTTTGCTTGGGTCCTTCTTCCCTCTCTGATAATAAACATAATGCTGGCACCCTTCCATTTCCAGAAAGCTAAGTAACGAAGTTGCTGCCTTTCTTAGAAAGCCTGACAAGGCAAGTGATTTGGTGGAGCTGTCAGAAATGGGGAGACTAAAGTGAGGCTCACAGTATCTTATCTGTGCACAGGAACAAGTGGCCTGATGTGGAAAAAAAAAACAAAAAAAACCCCCAAAAATATATTTCTGCTGTATGGTTGAAGTTCTGGTCCTAATCATTTAGTTGCTGCAAAGCACATGCCAAAGTTTCAGGCAGCAGAACTGCTTGGATCATTTCCTACGCACTTTGCAGAGTGGCAATTAGCAGCACAGTGGCATTAACAAGACAGCTTTACGTGAGCTTTCAAAGTGAAAACATAAAGAATCCTTAAAAGACCAACTACTTGTAAAATGTGAGAGGGAAGCTTTAGGCCTGATTTTTCAGACGTGGGTGCAAGGCTTAGCCCGCAGGCAGTGTGACCATCAATCAGAGCCACCCTCCACACCTCCCTGGCTCCTCCAAGGAGGGGAAACCTCCTTGTCTTCTGCACTCGACCTTTGTGTTGCCTTTCCTGCATGGGGATGGATGCCACACGTCTCCAAGTGCCCTCTCATCCACATTTGCCGTAAACACCCAGAACACCTGTTTGCTCTGACTCACCCACTCCTCACGCAGACTCTCCCTTTTTTTGACAGCAGACCTCACTCAGGTAGTATGTGCTGCTAATATCCTTTCAGGACCAAGTAACAACATGCCTTCTATCCAGTTCCTAACATCCTTCAATCAACTCAGCCAGTGGTCTAACTGCTTACGCTCCTGTGATTTATATAAGTGCAATTAATTTAAACTGCATCACTCTTGGTGCTATGCTGGTGAAAATGCCCCGAGAGGGAGAACCTCACTGGTGAATCAGACCCTTTACTTTTAACAAACACTCAGAAGAACAGATCCCGAGCCAGTGAAAATCTGCATGGCTCCATTCATTTCAACACACAAACTTAAACCAGCTCAAGGTCTGAATCACAGCTCATGTAACAGACTATTTAGATACAGACTAATGCCTCACATCCTGAAATGCAATGCTTTCCCAGAGCTGGCAGGGGACAGGGATTTCTCAAATGGAACAGAGCTGAGAGGGAAGCAGGACCACAAATGCAACCTTTTAAAAATGCTTTGTGGATTTTTCATTTCTGTGGAGATGAGGAAAGTAACGGATTGTGTCTCTGCAAGCACTGCTCTCTCTTCTGTAAAAAGCCACCTCTATGCCTTTTGCCCCAGCTGCAAAGCAAGTACCTGGAAAGTCCCTTTCTTTACCACTTTCCCTTTTATCCCACAGCCTGGGGATGTTCCCCACCACTTGGAAATCCATATGGTACCTTTCATTAACAGACACCAAGAGTTAGATGCTGAACAGATGAATCTTTTTAATCAGTTCTTGAAAATGGCTAACTTTCCCTGCACTTGTTTTGGTATTCCCCAAGATTAAGAAGTCATGCAGCTTGACAAAGCACTTTGCTCTTGCATGTCTTAACAGACCCATCGGGCTTTTTTTTTTTCTTTTCCTTCACATCTATTCCAACACCTGCTGCAAAAACGGGCTGGGGTGGTCTCTGTAAAACACCCTCTGCACCTCCTCCAGAGAAGAGAGAGAGAGCCCCAGCGTCACACCAGCACGGCATGCCGGTATGTGCCCAGGCAGGTGTAGGTAATACAAACGAGGGGGAGGAAGGGGTGGGGAGGGCAGACCAAGAGTCAATCAGAGTGTAATTTGTGTTAGAAATTTACCAGCGTTCAGCTGTCCATATTTCCAAAATGCAAATATTTTAAAATTAAAAAACCTATCTGTGACTAAATATCTCCCTAAATCAATCTAGATAACCAGAACACTCTGTGGCACATTTAAGAGACTTTCATCTTATATGAAATACATAACACAGATTATACCTTCATAGGAAATTAAGAGGTCCTAAAATATACTAATGGAGAAGGACATTTAAGAGACATTTAAATTACCCAGTCTATAATTTTGGGGGGTTTGCTTATCTATGCATCTTTTAACTGCTTTGGATAATTAGGAAAATTTCCTTGGCAGTGTCCTAAGAGGATAGGCAAAAGAGTGACATAACTACTCCTAAGGAAGGAAAGGTCGAGGTTTTGCATTCTGCAGATTTTTAAAGTAAAAGAGAAAGTACTCTTCATTTGAACAGTCTGAAGCAGCACATGCATATTATATAAAAACTGTCACCCTGCTCTGAAATGTAATCCTTCCCAAGGCTTCTCCCTCTCCTTGAACTCACTTGCAGAATCTGTCTGGTCCCTCTGCCTGGCAGGGTGCAGGTTAGGGAGGCAGGCTCTCTCCATCCTTTCCTGAGCACAACTATTCAAAGGCAGCTCCAAAATGAAGCAGGCACCCATTCAGTTCAAAGCCTTCCATTAGGTCTGCCGGCCAACTTGTTATCTTGCAGTGTTGTGANGCGCACGTGTGTTCTTGTGGTGTGTTGTGTGTGTGTGTGTGTGTGTGTGTGTGTGTGTGTGTGTGTGTGTGTGTGTGTGTGTGTGTGTGTGTGTGTACCCCTTCTGCCCTTAATGAACAGTTTGTCCCATTGTAATTCCTGTATCAAACATCTGGAATCCAGACTCATTTAAAAGGAAACGAAAAAGAGAAAGAAGAAGAAAGAAAGAAAGAAAGAAAGAAGAAAAAGGGCAGAAGGGGGAAAAGTGAAAAAGAAAAGGGAAAAAAAATACGTGGGGGGAAGGAGGGAAGAAGAAAAGTTTCAGCACCTATGATTCATCCAGGTCTCTGTCAGAAAGGAAAAAAAAAGAAAAGAAACAAAATTCAGCTGAATCAGTAAACTGACCTTTATTTTCAATCATTTTAGGCAACACATTTTTGTAGACTACACTTCTACAGAGCGACATCCCCCCACTTCGGAGCTGGGTAACGCACTCTGCAAGAGCTCTCTCCCCCGTTCGCAGCTGTCTCCAGCGGGAGGAGCTGAAACCTGAACCAAACCCTCCGAGTGGGATTGGATCCCTCAGCCAGCAGCCCCAGAGCCCTCCCAGAAAAACAGCCTCTTTGGAAAAGAGCTTGAGAACATCCCGAAGCGATTGGAGGAGCGGAAAACCCTTCCCCCCTGCACCTGACTCGTGGGTATTTACAGCACTTTTCAAGGCGCCTCGGCACTGCCACTGCACAAGCGGGAGTGGATGGGCTGCGCGGGGCCGGCAGCGCCGTAGGGACCAGGAGCGGCACCGATGCGCCCGCAGTGACACCGCGTGTGCCTGTGCTGCCGCCCGGGACCGCTGCACCGCCCGCAAGGACACGGAGTCTGGGAGAAGCAGAAACCCTGCATCCAAAATGCCACGCTCCTTCCTGGTCAAGAAGCATTTCAATTCATCCAAGAAGCCGAATTACAGCGAGCTGGACACTCACACAGGTAACAAAGTGAAATTCGGTGCCACTGCGTCGCTTCTGAGGCTGTGGTCGTTGCGTGGCAGTGCTGAGGAGGGGTGGGATTGCTCTGCAGGCTGGAGGGGACGGGTTTAGTTCATTGCTTGCTCTATTTTCTCCTGCTTACAAGGAGGGAGTTTTGAGAAATATGTCAGTGCTGACCAGAATGAATCATGAAAGTTTGCTCATCCACTTGAACTCAAGTTACTCAGAAAGGATTTGGAGTTTTCCTGTTCTGTGTCTGTTGGTGGTGGAATTGAAACTTTTATTCAAATCCTTCAGGAAGTTTCACTGCTTCATTGTGTCAGGCTGCACAGACTTAGAAGCAGCATGCTGCCTTGAAGGGACTCTGCAACTGCAATTTGCCTGTTCAAGGGCACTGTCTCTACCCATCAGAATATATGTATGAAACAGTATTTCCTGAATCTCCCTTATATCCAGATTACCCTACTGAGTGTTTAATTTATGCAGTTTTTAATCCTCAAAGTGTTAATTGTGCTCGCTTTTGAATTACTTTTTGGTTCTCTTACCTTTAAATGTTCTTCTTCCTGCAGTGATTATATCCCCATACCTGTACGAAAGCTATGCAGTCCCTATCATACCACAGCCAGAGATCCTGAGCTCAGTAGCTTACAATCCCATTACTGTGTGGACTACAACTGGGCTGCTACCGTCTCCGTTGCCCAATGACCTCTCTCCACTTTCTGGATACCCCTCATCTTTGGGAAGAGTCAGCCCACCTCCACCTTCTGACACCTCCTCCAAAGATCACAGCGGTTCAGAAAGCCCCATTAGCGATGAAGAAGAGAGAATCCAGTCAAAGCTTTCAGACCCTCATGCAATCGAAGCTGAAAAGTTCCAGTGCAGTTTATGCAACAAGACCTATTCTACTTTCTCTGGGTTGGCCAAACATAAGCAGCTGCACTGCGATGCCCAGGCTAGGAAATCGTTCAGCTGCAAGTACTGTGACAAGGAGTATGTCAGCCTGGGAGCGCTTAAGATGCACATCAGGACCCACACACTACCTTGTGTCTGCAAGATCTGCGGCAAGGCTTTCTCTAGACCCTGGCTGCTTCAAGGACATATAAGAACTCACACTGGTAAGAGCAAGCATTGCATTTGTAGTTTTCTTGTTGCTATAACATCGGGATGCCTTTTTGCTATTTTTCTCCACAGGTGGAAAAACCCAGCAGCGCTTCTTAACTAACTTTGAAATGCTTGCACAGAATTTCAAATGCATCACTAAAAGGCTAAATTCTCCCTCTTGCAGGGAGAGGGGGAAGGTGGGAAGGCAGTCTAGCATGGTCTCATAACTGCAGGTCAGATACTGGCGTAAATCAGCATTGCTCCCTTGATAATTTTAGGATGGTTTAGCCCATTTCCACTAGCTGCCGCTTTTGCTTTAAGGATTTTATGCTAACTTTCAGGCTTTGGAAATTGCTAACTTTGAGAAGGCTCCAGCTGACTGAAAACAGGCAGCAAAAAACAAGCAATGCATGAGGGGCTCCTTTCTGACTCCTTAAGCAGCTGGCAAGTTTTGCTTGTGCTATCTCAAGTCCTTAAGAATTAGAAACAAATCATCAGCAAAGTGGTTGGTTTCTTTCTATTGAGGCAAAAACTGGGGTTTGAGTGTAAAATCGGGTACCATGTAGTATCTGAACAGATGTTTGCTGCTTTTCAGTCAAAGCCCTTGTTCCCCAGTAATTCACACTGCACTGAGCAGATAAAGTTCTAGGAAAATATCTGAAAATGTTGGGAGGAGCCCAGTCTGAAAGCATTGCATGCACCTGTAGATGCAGAAGGTGTCAGCAGCTTGTCTTCAGAGACTGCACTTAACAGCACATTCTCAATAGACTGGGGTTCTGCAAATATAGCCATCAGTGCTGAAAGCTGCTCTATCTGTGGCCTGATTAACTTTTTATTAGACATTTTTTTCTTATAACAAGTCATTTCTGTTTGTTCATTTGTTTCTTAGGATAAAAGCACTTTTTACCTGTCCAAAACATATACCTTTTTTTTTTTTTTTTAAAGCTTTATCCTATTTTCTCTTGATGTTTCCTTTGTAGGAGAGAAGCCGTTTTCCTGTCCTCACTGCAACAGGGCTTTTGCAGACAGATCCAATCTGAGGGCTCATCTGCAGACCCACTCGGATGTGAAGAAATACCAGTGCAAAAATTGCTCCAAAACTTTCTCCAGAATGTCTCTTCTGCACAAACATGAGGAATCTGGCTGCTGTGTAGCACACTGAGTCATGCAGTCAATGTTTACCTGGACTTGATGCATTTCTCCACTCCTGTTCCAAACGATAAGTGGAAATCCAAAGGCGTTTTCTCATCTACTTTTCAGCCAAAAGAAAGAAAAAGAAAAAACCAAACCAACAAACCAAAACACCACCAAAAAGGCAAACAAATAAACTAGTGGAAGAACTTTAGAATGTCAGTAGAAATGAGCTTTAAGTAGTTTCTGTTCTGCCATACATTTGCATTCTTAAGTGTGAATTCTGAAATAGGGGGAAAGACGCCATGCATGACATTTCAAGTAGATCTAAAGGAAGAAGCATTATCAGCTTTCTTTATAGATGAAGCCAAATATAGGTCGTCTTTTCTTGCTTAGAAAAGGCTTCAAAGTTAACAATACATTCCTGCCAAGCCATTTCAACCAAAGACACAGTATTTAAGTGGAAATTTTAATAAAAATACTACCCAAGTGAATTTTGCTAGACACCATTTATCTCAGGTGCCTTAAAAAGTATTCCAAGTTTACCTTAGTAAATGTTTAATATTATTCATTGCTGTGTTTTTTAATTTTATTTTATTAGAAGCCAAGTCCTTCATTAATGACCTGAAATGCTTTAAAACTGCATAACTAAAAGAGGGAAAAAAGGTATAAGAGAATGTACAAAAAATTAAAAGCCACAAATTAACTGCATGTGCCTTAAAAAAAAATTAAAAAAAGATGACACTGTAGCTTCAAACATTCCTGGTGCATGCTTGACCATCTTTTAATATGGCATAGTTCCTCTAAACTTCATTTTTGTTTTTGTAAACGGGAATAAGTGCAAGAGAGGGGATCCACGGGAGTTTTACAATTATTTTTTTTTAAATGCACAAAGGAAATGCAATATTTTCAGCATTACCCCTCCAAGTGCCTTTTTTATTGATGATTTTGTAAAGTATGTGGACATAATGTAAATATTTTTATTTTTATATGATTGAATGTGTTATGAATGAAAGCAAATTGTTGCCCATAGCAGCATCTATAGATAACTTGAAGAAAGTGTGAAGTGAAATTGATGTTGTTTTCTAGCCACTTTTTTACAATAAACATTTTTAAGTAAGATTTCTGTTGTTTGTTCTAATTAAAGAAAACAGTTGTGTGTGCTTTGAAACATACAACAATGTGAATGTTTCTACATGACCAAATGAAGATAAAAGTGAATTTCAGACACGAAGACTTACTTCACAAGTTCTAAGCATTAGAAAGGAATATATACTTTGTATTTTCAAAGATTTTAAACCATGCAGTGCATTTTTCTAAAGTCACTGCTTTAAAACACTTGCTTTTCTAGTACTTACAACACTGACAACATTGTGAAATATATTTTATCAAAAACATTTAAGAACAACTTTTTTTATTGCATTTTAACAGATGAAAGGATGTTATTAAAGAGGCCTTATAGTACTTTCCCTGAGACTTTCACATCAGGGAATCTGGGCCTGATCCAAAGTTCATTAAAGTCAGTGGAGCCTTACAGGAGTTCAGCAATGTTTGCATGATGCTCTTTTAAAGTAGTAGTCAAGCCAAAGTACAATATATTTTATAGGGCTATTTCAAGATGAATAAAGATATTTTTTTAAAATTCATCACATATCCGAACTGTCAAGTAAATGCATTACAACTGTGTATCAGCTAATATATCGCAGGAAAGAAATAATTCTGTAATAAAAAGTAGAAATCTCTTTACTTAAGGTGATTTGGCTAAGTACTTCAAGATCTGGACTACATGAAAGTATTACACTCATCATTACTATCTGGTGTGAGACAATACCATTTTCACCTTTTAGCAAAGTACAAAGCTAGAGAATAGACAAGCACCAGCTGCCATCCAATCTAAAGACCTCTATGTCTACACTAGGGCACCAACAGGAAAAAGTGATAGCAAAAATAAAATTCCAGCAATTTACCGAGAATGTTACTGATGTACAAACATAAGGTGAGCATTTCTTGAAAAAGAGTGTGTTTCAGCTAAATAATGCAATGGACAGTGCATGCTTTCTATCTCCTCCAGCTGAGTTCTGGAGGAGGATTTCAGCAGGACTGCACTGGAGTAATGCAGGCAATAGGCAGAAGTTTTGCACCTTTCCTCCACAGAAAGCACAATACTGAAAAATGAAGCCCAAATAAAGCTTTCATATTGTCCAAGTATCTTCTGACAAAATCACAGGGTTATAACAATGATTCCCTAGGAGCTGCTAGTGTTTTTTCAGGAAATAGCTGGAGAGTTCAAGAAAGATAGGGTTAGTGGGAATTTGTGAGGTAACATTTCAAAATGAACACATGAAGGCATCAAATACCCTTGAAAAGTTTCATGTGGTTACTCTATTGATTTGCACTTCCATGTCATTCTCTTTGAAGTTTGTAGGCTCTAGCAGTTCTTTGTGCAGCTCCTTCTTCCCAGAGCAAAGTTTACTGGAGTATGAGTAAAGCTCTGGCAGTCAACAGCTATTTGTACTGTTCTAGGTTTGCTCTCCTGTGTTGTGCCACAAAGACTTTTCCATTGTTTTAATTCACACTTTAAATTCTCTGTGCCCATAGTAAATTAAGTAGCATAAGAGCTTGACTTCTTGAGTAAGTGGAAATGCTACTGCTGTCCTCAAGGGAAATCAGATGAAAAGTTCATCAAAATACAGTATGCTAAACCAAACACAAGTGGAACTGGTCTGATTTGGAGATGACAATTAAGATATACTACTTTGCATGCCTGTAACACCTGTACTCATAAAATACAAAGATGGGAAAGGCTAGAAGCTCTTTAGGCTCATCTCTGTAATTGAAACAGAGGCGCTATCACAGATCCCTAGCTCTCTGTCCAGTTGCAGCATAAACTTCACAAGCAGCTAAATTTCTCTGCTTTTCCTGTGTGACTGCTTTCTATTCCCTGTTAAGACATTTCTCCAAAATATATTCCTTTAATAGTTTTACCTCATTACCTTAGAAATGCCCTTCTGCACCTGCACAAGCTATTTATTGATGTAAATTGAATTCTGTTCTGAGCTGCTGGTTGATGACTCCTATGACTTTCTCAACACATGATGGAGAAGTTCCCTCCATGGTCATGCTACCCATTGAATCTCTGTGGCCATTGCAACATTTCTCACAACATGTCTCTTATTCTATATCCAAATAATCTTGTTAAACTTTTTTATCTTTTAAAATCTTTCTTAGGAAAATATGGTCCCTGTACTCTGAATATCATCACTGCCATCACTGCTCTTTTCTGAAATCTGTCACTCTTTTTTTTTTTTTTTTTGGTGTGAAAATGAGGTCCAGATCCTTCCTTTAGGATGTTCTGTCAATACACTTGCAATGTTATTTTAGTGTGCAGAGAAGAGCAGAGCCACCTCAGCACTTGTGAAGTTACAAGTTAAGTATATTTAATTTCTCAAGGCTGAAGGCAATAATTGATTCACTTTGGTTTCCATGTCTCTCTTCCCTTGCTTCTGTTTGGGCATGCTTTTCACTTCAGAGGCTGCAGAATACAGGAGGATATGCATGAAATGAAGACAGAACAAAGTACACTTTTAGGCTCAAAGCACTGCAATTATTCTACCATATAATGCAGTGTTAGGAAAAGCATGTTATACACTTGCCAAAGGGTTAAAAGAAGTGCCTCTCAGATTCAGGGACCATGAAATATTTCTTCTGTATTTTGCTCTATTATTTAGATTATTGTAGTTCCTGTTGTCATTAAGAAAACTCAGGGCCTATTACTCTAAGCTCTGTAAAATCATCTAAAAATGAAGCACTGTAAAGATCCCATAATTTCAATTAAAAAGAAAACAATGGGAAACCTGGTAATTTAAATCTGATGTCTTGTGCTACAGCCAATTTACCCTGACACAAAATAAATCAACATTTAATTTGAAAACATTTTTATTTTAGAATAGGACATTTTCAGTTACAAGTGTTACTGCTTTGGAAATGATGGGTTTTACTAGCTGTCCCAAGTGTTTGGTCTTGTGTCTTTAGAGTGGGTGTTCTAACAGTTAGATCATATGAATTATAACACTGGTCCACAGAAATGTGAGGAGTGGAAGGTGAGAAGTGCGCTCCAACCTGCATACATTGCAGCATCAAATGATTGCTGCAAGAAATAAGAGCAGATTGTTCAAGTGAATCACAGATCAAGGAATGACTGAGATGGGAAGGCACCTCTGGATATTGACTTGTCCAACCCACCTGCTCAAAGCAGGGTCAGGAGAGAGGTTTACCCAAGACTGTTCAGATGGGGTTTTGATATCAAAGAATGGAGACTTCATGACCTCTTTGGGCAAGCTGTGCCAGTGTTCAGTCACACTTGCAGTACCAAAGGGGTTTTTATTACATTTAGATGGAATTTTCTTTATTTGAGATGGTATGCACTGCCTCTTGTCCTGTCACTGGACAACACTAAGAGTCTGACTGTATTCTTCACTCCCTCACGTCAGGAACTTATACACATTAATAAGATCTTCCTTGAGCTTTTTCTTTTCAAGCTGTCTCAGTGAATCCAATAAGAGAGACACTCCAATCTTTTAATTACCTTTGTGGTCCTTCACTGGACTCTGGTATTCCCATGTCAGCCTTGTATTGGAGAGCCCAGAACTGGACCTAGTGCTCCAGATGGTTTTCACCAGTGCTGAGTAGAGCTGGAAATACCAGTCTGTTTCTGATGGGATGATGGCAAGATGCATAAATGTTGTGGGGACAGCCACAGCAGCAGAATGCTGCCACAATCATGCTTGCATTCTCTGTTCCTTTTTCCCCAAAATTTTCATTCACAAGTCATCAGGAACTTTGAAGGATGTGGAGTGTGGGACTGTGTTTTCCAGGGACAGCAAGAGTTGCCCTGTCCTGTTGCAGACTGTATAAGAGTGCCTCAGCCAAACCAAACAAATTTGGCAGTTCTGTGACCTTGTTCCTCTCCACTTATATTTCCAATACTTCATGAACACCATCCAAACCAATGTTTTTTTCTTCTTCTGATTCACTCACCATTTGGGGTACAAAAACATAAGTATGTGCTCACTCATGGCCCTCCTTCTTTTGTTCTCCCCATGTCTCTGCAAGACAAAAGTTATGCAACAGTTGGTTTCTGTTGCATCTGTCACCTCTATCCCTTTAACGTGGGTATTGAGTATTCCCAACTCTTGTTTGTGTACCTCTCTGTTCTCTTGTCCAGTGCATACACTAAGTAGCAGCAAGGACAAAGATCACAGACAGCCCTTGCTAAGAAGGCATAAGAGACCTTTTATATCCTTCAGTTATACAATCATATTTTTAACTTTTTTTGTCAAAAGAAGACATGGAAAACAGGAATCACATGAATACCAGCTGAAATTCACATGTTTCCAATATTTTTAGTAGCCTTCACTCTGTAAACTCAGAAGAGTAACTGAGATACCTGCAGATATTCACACTTCTTTTCACACAAATAGACACAGAGCTGCACAATCAAACATGCAAATCCTTTCACTGAAGCCCTGGTTTGGGGGATCTAGTTCAAAAAATCTGTCAAAGATGTCCCTCATTTTGTTGCTAGAGCACCCCACAATTTAAAAAGTGGATTTAAATGCAAACACAAGAGTCTCCTTACCTCTCATGTTTTAGTCCATTCCGTTATCACTTTCTCTGCCTTACATAGGAATCATCTCCTTCCCAGATGTGTCTAGCAGAGGGTCAGAATCAAGGGATCATAGATTTTTTGATACTAGGGATATGCAGGCATTGCTGTGGCCTCTTAGCAGCCCTAGACATGGGTATAACCAATACCTGTTCCATGCTGGGCCATCAAATGGCAGCAGCCCCTGACTCTCATCTCTCCACATCTTTTCAAAGACATGACCAGGGAATGCAGGAGCTTCTCACTCTCAGAGCAGTGCCTACGTTTCACTGAGTCCTG
The DNA here is from genome assembly GCA_013397935.1 of Dasyornis broadbenti. Lineage (NCBI taxonomy): Eukaryota > Metazoa > Chordata > Aves > Passeriformes > Dasyornithidae > Dasyornis > Dasyornis broadbenti. Next base: position 267,655 of record VZRN01005851.1, on the reverse strand, counting down.
TGGGTTCCCAGTACAAGCTCTGAACATCAGAGTACCATCAGACATCTGCTAAGTCGTTAATAAGAAGCAGTTAAAGTTGCACAGCAATTAGCTCAGATTTTGCACATGTCCCTAAACCAAAGAAAATTCCTTTGAATGTAACCTGCCCTCTCATGTGGGCTGGCAGATCATCCACAGCTGACAAGGAATAAAGAGTTAGAAGAATTAAAAGTGACAGTTATTAAGTAACTCAAGTAAAAATTGAATTAAAAACAATCAGCAACTCAAAGTAATAATATTATACATAAAATACTAATAAAAATTCCCCCATCTCAGTAAAAGCTTCATTGTATTTGGCATTAAGTCATTAATTTTTTACATTTTTAAGTGTTATAAAAAGATATTTTGCAAGACAGTTCACCAAGATTTATAGCAAAGTATTCATTATTCATCTGTAATACATGAAACCAGGCCAGGTTGCTATGTCCTGAGGAAATTAAAAAAAGAATCTTGTGACTCGTGATGGACATTTTGCAGTGTTTTTAAAACAGCTTGGCATCTCAGCCCAGATCCTAACTGGTTCTGACTGGACAAGGCCAACACTCAAAAACAGTCAGGATTTTTTGACAGCTCTCACTTGCTGACAGAAAAATCATCTTTATATTTGGAAAATGGCTTTCTGCTTCTAGGTAGTTTCAAGAATTTTCTCCACATTTCTCCTTTTTCTCTGTCCTCATATTTCCAACTAATGGCAGAACAAAAAAATAGTTACAATTACTGATACTTTTATTTCCCAGCAGCCTTTTCTCAGAGTTTTGAAAACCATGGCTGTGGTTTGCTGGTCACAGCAAATGACTGAGAGCTGCTCCTGAATATTTGAACCCAAACTCTTTGCCGGTCCATAGACAAATATGTCAGCTTGTCACACCGGCAGGACAACAGGGGTTCTGGGAAAACAGATAAGAAAAAAAAGATCCCAGGGACTGTCGATATGTCAGCCTTCAATAGGAGGACATGGTAGTTAATAGATAGTTACAAGCAGTAAATATCAATTACAAATAACCTTCCAGGTCAATCTTCTGTACCAGGAAAATCTCAGAAGTTCAGCATTGTTTAGCTTTGAGAAGAAATTTTGACTGCAGTTAAGACTGATCTGATAAATTAAGTATGTCTCATCATTGCTCTTATTGCCACAAAATATAGTCAGAACTAAGGCTGGAGCAGATTTTTTTAAATTACACATGTAGAAACTATTAATAACTGGAACACTCAAAATCATGATAAATTATATATTTTTATATTTCTATAAAAACAAGTAAAATTAAATATGCAGAATTAAAGTTGGGGAAATATTTTAAGAAACAGCCCTGCTACAATGATGTTTAGTTTTTAATGTTAGCTTGAAACTTTTAAAAGCAAAAAAAAATTCCCTTGTTTTTCAGATTTTAAAAACAGGTATCTCAGAGAAAGTATTCTTTCCCA